>JAWNKY010002802.1:0-99578 GCA_035041765.1 Drosophila algonquin
GTACCCTAATCGACATTAAAATATTTCAATAGGATATACTCGTATATAGCTGAGGATCGATACCTTAGTACTAATGTTCTACTTTGGCTTGGCTTGGATGGGCGTATCGTATGTTGACTGTCAATGGGCAGATTATGATCCGTGGAGGGCCAGTTGCTATCTGCGCACTTGGCTAAAAAGCGCAATGGAATGCTCCGCATGTAGCTTCCAATTGGCAGTCGACAATCAGCATTTGGTTCAAGTTTAATGCACTTTTTTGCGCAGCAGAAAATTCCTACACTCCACACATAATAGTACATATCTCATCTAAGTCTTGGCACTGGCAATCTGGCGGCATGCCATGCCGAACCGGACCGGACTCGCTTCTACATACAGAAAACGAGAGACAGCGAAAGCGACGGAACAGATACAGATACGGAATGAAAAGCTAAGTAAACAATTTGTTGCTGTCTTGAGTTTTGACACAATTCAATACGGAAATCAATCCGGCGAAAGCGAATATCTCAATCCGCTGCACCTGTACCTACATCTGATATTGCTCCTAAAATAATATTCATATATGTACAATATGTACGATTTGAATTGATAGCTATGGATTGATAAAGAACCTGGAGAAAGTCCATAAAGTTACATAAATAACTCAGATTAAAACATTTAATGCATTGCATGGTTAAGCCACTTTCATATTCAGGAATGTGGGAAATACTCGTATATATGTATGTACATACATATGCACATATGTATGAATGTATAGTTAATACCAATATTAACCTATTTTGTCTTTTTTTCTGAAGTTTATTTTCTTTCTAAATGATTTTAACTGTGAGGTAAGAACCCAGTTTTATACCGAAGCGAATGTCCCGTCAGAACAGTGATGGCCCTATGCAAGAGACGGAGGGTATCAGAAATCGCATGTTTATCTATCCATTGAGGTACGAGTACGTGTATAAGGTATCGAGGTATCGATCTTCAGATAGGATCGGATTGGAGTCGAGTGCTTGCACAGTGTTCTCTTGTGTTCCATTGTTCTGTTGGCGTTATATGTACATATCTCCCGAGCTCCCGAGACGGACACTCGAGTAAGTGAAGGTTTGTTATTTGTCTGACTAAATAGACAGATATGTACGTCTTTATGTATGGCAGTAGATATACATATGTACATATAGAAGGCATACATATTGTAGACGTAGGTCATATGATATTTGCTAGATGGCCATTCCGATGCGGAGTATTAACAGATAATGAGAACAAATAGTGCGAATACCTCGATGGGGTTATGGGGCTTCCTACACTACTACCACTGGTACTCGTATAGATTCTGCTAAATCTATGAATACTATATATACATTCCTCATAGTGAACCCTGGATCGGTTTCAGTTTCGGTTTCAATTGCGGTTTGTCCCTTAGACTTTCTGCTTTCTTCTTTCTTTTCATTTCGTAGTCGTGAGAGATAACCTTCCCTGAACTGCAATTATGGATTGTGTCTCTGGCAGCGCCTCGGAAACAGAAACAGAACCGAAAATGAGTACAGAGATACAGATACGGGGACTGCGGACAGCGGACAGCGGACTGCGGACTGTATCTGTGGCCAAGTCGCGGAGATGTTGCATTTCCATTGCCAAGGCCATTCCAGATCTGTTTGTCGATTAGGCAGCACTCTTAGATCGCACACTTTGTGTAGTTTAATGCGTCATTTGAGATTACTTAGTGGCAGACACTAGGCATTAGTAGACATTCAGTTCAGTTGACGAGTATAGATAGAAAAGATTTCTAATGGGGAAGTATAATCGGAAGAGATGGCAAAGACCGATGGCCGATGTCAGGCGGGTCAAAACGAATACGCGCATATACCAGTACGAACCCAATGTCCAAGTAGTTCTCGCATGGAGATGGCAATTAATGGAGATGAACTAAATTAATTAGACGCCAGCCAGACACGAGTCAAAGGTTCTCGTAGTCGTCGTCTTCGTCTTCGTCCCAAAAAATAGTCGGAGCTGGGACTTGTATCTTCGAACCGCTAGACTCTCTTCGGATGTGTCATCCGGAGTCCGGACATTATGCATCAGAAGTTTATCTGCCATACACAGCTGCATTCAAGCCACAATCCTCACGTATTGCCATCCATAATCCGCAATCCGCAATCCCCATAGCAATCCCATATCAAACAATATACCTCATAGCACGAAACCAAAGCCACAACTCCCTGCCGCAAATGTCGTAATTGTATTGTTGTGCAATTCGAAGAAAACACATGTACATATATGCAGATACGATTAGTATATATGTACATATAGTACTCGGATTTATACATATATGCAGAAGACATTGCACCGAATCTGCTGGTTTTTCCAAGGCCAAAGCAGAGCAGAGCCCAAGTCACGCCCCGCGAATCACGATCTTATTTCTTATCTGCTGCAAAGCGAATGAATGAATATTATTCCTTGCACATTCAACGGACTCTCAACGCAAAAAGATCTGGTCTGGTCTGGTCTGGTGTGCTCTGTTCTGTTCTGTTTATCTTTATCTAGCATACTTTTTTGATGATTCGATACCCTTGCATCTTGTTCACACAGTACATATTTTCTCCAAAACACTTCCACAACAATTTCAGTAATTTTATTTCTTAGTATCAAAAATAATCATTATTGCCAGCTTCCAAGCCTGGCCGAGGAGCAGAAGAGTTTTTCTCCGAGGCCCCACTAAACCATTGCACCAGTTCGTCGATGGGAAAGGCTGAGGGACGCCCGAACCGCAAATAGAAATACTACTTAATAAAACAGACCTTACTCAATACAATCGTGACAATCGAATCCTAACTATTTGGTCCCACGCCCCAAACACGTGAAGCCCTGTACTGCTGGCATGACATGGCGACATGGATACCCGCTCTAGTCAGAGCAACAGGCAACCCAGAGTGAGCGTCAAAGCCAAATCCAAAGCGGACAATCATTCACATTTAAATCATTTAAATGAACATTTTCCGGCAGCGATTATCCTAATTGGTGCTGGCCTTCCCCTAGGGGCGGCGCTGGAGCTGTCCCGACTGTGAGTCAACTGTTACTTTGATGATTGTCAGACGGCAGGTACAGTCGGCACGCGAGCCTGTTGAAGAATGGATTTCATCTGACGCAAAAGAAGCGCGAGCTCATCAAAATTAAATGGAAATTAATCAAATTGGCATTTTGTACAACCAGCAAGACATCACATCGCTCGTGTCAGGCGATTTGTGATGCCAGAATTCCGGAAAGAGGATGTAGATGTAAGATGGTTGATGCAATCCGACCACTCCATAAAACTGGGTCGGCCAGGCCCACAACCCAGAGCAAAACAGAGCAGAGCACAGGAGAGCTAAAGTTGATTAGGTTTACCTTGTAATTAGCTTTACGACTTGATCGGTTTGATGGAGATTATATGTATGTATGTAGTACGATTATAGTATAGTATGCGGCTGCTCCTCGATAAGCTCGAAGTCGAACCACGTGCTGTGGATTCCGTAGTCGTACAAATGATAATCGCAATAATCTATTTGAGCATTCCATTGTCGTTTTTGTCTGTGCAACAACAAGAGCAAAAACGATCGACGATCGACGGTCGACGATCGACGAGTTCTGGGCGCTCCTCCTTCACGGATAGAATTCTCTCGAATCTCGAATCTCTTTGCCCAAAGTTACGCTTTGCTTTCTTTTCAAAATTATTATACAGTGCTGGTGCTGGCGAAAGAAGCAACGATTATGTAGAAAATAGAACTGTTTAATCAGCATCAGCCAGCAGCCAGCAGCAGCATGGACAAAGTGCTCAACGCTCAGACGCATTTATCATTTACTTAGACCAATGACAGCTAAGAAAAATCTATAAAGCCATACCTACAATGCCTATGTATAATAAATACACATATATACATACATACATATGTATGTATATGGGTGGTATGTGGTATATACTTGGAGTATGCTGGACACGTCGTATTTGGCTCGCCTACGGTGATGGATGGATGGATGATACTCATGATGATACTGTGTGGGACAAGTCCGAGTCGTCCGAATCGAGTACATATTCTACAGACTCTACAGAAGATTCGATGCCAACGGCAGGGACGGACCACCCACACCAGAGAAGTTTTCGAAGTGGGGATGTTACATCAGACGTTCACGCGTGAATGGCCATTTCCGAATAGTTCGTGGTGAATGGGAGCGGCTTCTAGCCGTTCGCTTATGGGAAGTTCCGAAATTCCTAGTTGAATCGGGTAAGAGGTTATCGATAGACTAATAAATCTTCACATCCCCAGATGTTACATCTGACTCTAGTGCCCTCGCCAAGCGGCATCGATCTGTGGCCGTTTGCTTATGGGAAATCCCCGTGCTCTTTGTGCTCCATTCTCCCCGCCACTGTCAGCGCCGATATGTAAGCCGAGAGCTGAGGTGAGTATATAGCCAGAGATATGGTCTAGCATATATCTGTGTGCATGAAGCGATCTATTCTATGTCGACGCTGGCGTCGCTGCCGGTAGACGGCAGACCGCTGACGGCAGCACTACACCTGATAAGGGCTTATATTTAGAGGAGTCGCCTGGCGGGGCCACAGTTTCCCAAGCAACGCAAACGCAGACGCAACCACTAGCCCAGCCCAGCCATTAGACGAGCCAGACATTACGATTACGAGTAGGACGAACAGCAATTCAGAATCCACCATCCACCATCCAGAGAATCCAAAGCGAAGGAATACTGAGAGTAGCGATAGCCATAGACAGGACTCTGTTAGCTGACTGACTCTGACGGCCGGATCTTGAATACTCGTTCTGGGAACGGCAGCAGCATGAAGCTGGACAGCGAGAAGGAGAGAGAGAGAGAGGCGCACTGGCGACCCGCCCAAATATCTGAACGAGGAGTTCTTCAAGGCCGCCTTGGAGGATGGCCTGCGAGACATGCGTGTGGATATCAAGAAGATCATATTCGCCGAATCGAGTGGTGGCGGCGGTGAGAATTACTGCAGCAAGATCTATCGCGCCCGGGCCCTGTACCGCAGCAGCAAGCGGCAGCTGGACGAGGAGCTGGCGATGATTGTCAAGAGCATTGCCATCACACCGGCCACCCAGTTCCTCGAGGAGCTGGCCGTCTATTTGCGCGAGAAGATCTTCTACTTTGACGTGCTTGGCAAGCTGGAGGTGCTCATTGGCGACGGCTCCAAGTTCGGGGCCAAGTGCCTGTACACGACCCGCGAGCCCATCCAGACGATCGTCTTCGATGACCTCACCCAGTACGGCTATAAACTGGCCAGCCGCCAAAGCGGCCTCAACGAGGAGCACTGCGTGGTGATCCTCAAGAAGTTGGGCAAGTTCCATGCCAGCTCCATGCTTTTGGCCCAAAAGGTGAGCGCAGTCAGTAGTCCTTTGTGTCTCCGTGTCCCTATCCTTGTTTTTCTTTTTTCTTCGTTCATTTTCCAGGAGCCCGGCGTGGGGGAGCACTTCACCAGCGGCATGCTGGACGAGAACTACATACGGACCAACGAGCGCTTCATCAACTTCATGTCCCTGCAGCTGCGAACGCTGGCCAATCTGGTGGCCAAGTGGCCCGGCTATGAGCAGCTTGCGGACAAGCTGCATCGCCACTGCGACAACATCAAGGAGAACCTGGTGACGACCGGTCGGTCCCTGCCCGGGGAGATAACCGTTCTGAATCACGGCGATCTTTGGGTGAACAATTTCATGTACAAATACGACGACGAGCAGCCCACAAAGCCCATAGATGCCATCTTTGTAAGATAACCCTTGCTGCTTGCACGTCCTCTGGCAGTCGGATAATCCTTCCCGTTTCCGTTTGCAGGTGGACTTTCAGAACAGCTTCTTCGGGAGTCCCGGGTGCGACATCAACTTCTTTCTGAACAGCAGCGTCCAGCTGGATGTGCTCATCCACCGGCGGGAGTTCCTTATCCAGACGTACTACGGCGCCCTGCGCGAGAGCCTCGAACGGATGCACTTTGAGTTTGTGCCGAGCTATGCGGATATCCAGCAGGAGATTAGGGCCCGTGAGCTTTACGGCTTCTTCTCGTCGTACGCCTTCCTGCCGATGGTCACAATGAAGAAGGAGGACTCGTACGACATCAGCATCGAGGCCCTCAGCGATCCGGACTTCGCCAAAACAAAGGTCCAGTTGATGTTCTCCTCCAATCCCCGCACCACGGACACCCTGCGCTATGCCCTCCGTCGCTTCGATGAGCTTGGAATATTCGATTGATCGATAGGGGATGTAGAAATGGATGTTTGATCGATTTATTTATATTCAATCCATCATCGGCTTAACGTTTTTTTTGGCACTAATTCGTAATAATGTGTGTTTTTTTTTTGTATGTTGTTTTTTGTTACTTTTATTCGGTACGTAGTCGTAAGCGCAATCTAAACATTAAATATTATCATATACATATATCTACTCATAAATACTATACTCCCTTTATTGCAAGTATCTCTCTATGTGTCCCTAGAACTCCCTAGAACTCCCAGGTGGACAGCCACTTGAGACTGTGCATGGTGCTGTTGGGCTCGTTGGCCAGGGGCCCGCTCATCCCGTAGGCCAGTGGCGAGAACAGGGCGAAACTGTAGACGATCACCGAGAGCAGTCCGCCCAGCAGTATGTGCTGTATCCATCGGGGCAGCGACTGTATGATGTAGTTGAACATCACCCCTAAAGGCGAGATATCAGAGGAGAGCCGGTCATGAGGGTACAGCAGGGACCTACCTGTCAGCAGAGAGTTGAAAATGAGCGCCGGAAAGTAGTGATGGAAGTAGAGCACCCGTCCCATGGCCCAGAACGGGAGATAGTGGAGCAGCCAGCCGACAAAGAGCCAGGCAGCTGCCCGAAGTGGGTCGCTGTGGTCCACCTGCGGCTGCTGATGCTGCTGTTGCTGCTTCAACTGTTGCTGCTCCTCTGGACAGCAGGTGCACAGCTGCACATCCGCGGTGGAGGGTTCGCTGTCCTCGCTGTCCACTTGGGAGCGGACCAGAGCCCGTGCCTGGCCAGCGCGTCGCTGCTCTAGGATGGCGTTGCCCAGGAAGACGGCCACGAAGAGGGCAAGGAATACCAGATTGCTCCACCAAATCACAGGATTGCCCAGCAAATATATGCGATAGCTGCTGCCGGAGAAGAACTGACCCTGGAATGGCATACAAAATCGAATGTGGACTTCCATAAGAGCTTTCTTGGTTGCTTACCCGATAGTTGATGGGCCACTGCCAGGGTCTGCTGGTGACTTCGCCTTCCTTCGGCTTAAGGCCCGCGTTGCCCTGCAGCATGACGGCATGGGACTCGAAGAAGCGCGCAAAGAAACCAGGAGCATACACACTAAAGCTTACGCTGGGCACTGCAGGCGGAGCAGGTAAAGAATTCCAAAGGACACAGGATATGGGATATGGGATCATAATACTCACACAACTTGTGCTCATTGTCCTCGATATTCCAGTGGGCGTACTTGTCGCGAACGTTCAGGTTGCAGGAGACCTCCTGCTGTTCGAATCCCCATTTGGGCAGCTGCTTGCCACTGGAGGTGAGGGCGCAGTTTTGCAGATAGTGGATGAGCATCAGGCGGGTGGTGACCGTGTGCACCGTCTCGTTGACCTTGCCACCCACGACGAGAACACGCCAAACATCGTTGGCATCGCCCACGCCTGCCTGCAATGAACCAAAAGGAGGAGAAAGAGTTTTGATTGGGCCTTTCAGAGCCAAGAGGTCCTTTAGGGCCACCTCACCTCGCCGTAGCCCGTGACCTGAAGATGCTTCTTAGTCATGGGCGCCGGCTCGCTGTGCGAGTGCAAATTCCGCTTGGTCACCAAGTGCTCCAGTCGGACGAGATCACCGTGCCGCAGCAGCTGCACCTTGTCCTTGGCCACCCGCTGCTTGTTGTGGGGCTTGATCAGCCACTTGTTGTTGTCGTCCTTGTGCGTGTAGGTGGTGATCTGCTGCTGCCGGGCACCAGATCCCTTCGGATACAGGTGAAAGTGTGAGTGGAGGTAGCCGCCGCCTGTCTTGTGGTTCTTAATGGTCACCACCGACCCGTAAGCCACGTCCCTGGGCATGCTGGCGTTGTACAGCGAGTTGCCAATGAGACGCGACTGGAAAGCGGAGCTGTAGAAGCCGTCGCCATTGCCGCTGCGATTGAGCACACTGAGATGGATGTAGAAGAAGAGCGTGTACAGGAGGATCGGCCAGACGATGAGGGTGATGGCGCGGCAGGCGATCTGCTTGAAGGTCTCCACAATCGGCTGGCCCAGGTCGCCGAGTATCAGCCACAGCTCCGTGGCCGTGTGCAGACCCACCAGCAGCACCACAAAGAGGCCCACAAACTTCACACTGATCGTGCACGAGAGCATGGTGCCGGTGAGGAAGAGCCAGAACCACCAGCGGATCGAGTAGGATCGTCCCGCGGCAGTCGCCTTCGAGATCTTCACCATGCCCCAGACGGAGCCCATCATGAAGAAGAGCAGAATGGGGTCCAGCAGGATGTACTGATTCAGCGTCAGGAGTCCCACATCTAAATCGAGGGTCATAAGTCATAAGAGTGTAAAGGTCATAAGTGTAAAGGGTTTTCGAATCACTCACCAAATATGAGATAGGCTGCCGAGAGCAGGGCCGCTTCGTGGGATCGCGTCAGATCGTAGACAGTATCGAAGCCCATGGGCATGATCAGGGCTCCCAGTGTAGTACAGAACTGCAAAACAGTTATCAAATCATTAGATCCGGATTCCGAATCAGATTTATATGCAATATGCACTCACATATCGCATGCCCTGATAGGCGGTCTCGTTGTATTTATCCCCCGGCTTCTCAAACGGAAACGTTCCATTGTAGCCAGTCAAGTAGCCAGAGAGTCCAATGAGCATCTGTCAGCGATAAAAAGTGATGGAAATACTTATTAAATATTGCGTGCTTGTATTCTCCAGTCTTGAAACTAACCTTTCCCAGCGGGGGATGGACATCGAAGAAGAATGTTCGATTGATGTACCAGCTGCCCATCTTGCCAAAGTGCGTCTCATCCCAGCTGCAAAAGAGACGACACCATTCAAAGACGATCCGAGATGGGATGGAATGGGATGTCATGCCTTACCAGATGTGATCCGGTTCGGTGACCTTGTAGAAGCGAGTGGCAAAGGTAATGAGGAACACGGATGCCAGTACGATCCACCAATGCCTGGATGTGATTTTTTTGATTTTGATTTTGTTTGAATTCAGATTTATAAGCAGGTTCGGAGTGCACTTACCAGTTGTTTGACTCTTTGTTTGACTTGGGTGAGGCCTTGGACTGCTGCTGCTCTTTGGCCGATCCTCGTCTGGGACATTTGGGAGTTTTTACGACGCTAGCTGCCATATTTTCTAGAGTTTTCCCCTAAATCTGGAGCTGCATTTCTCTACCAGAGTGGTCTGGTCTGGTGTGTGCTGAACACGTCAACAAAAACAAGTGAAGAGATCGCTGGAGAATGCTTTCTCTTTCGGCATTCTTTCCCCGTTTCCACGCACCACTGCCAAACCGGTCTTGGACTTGATTTAGCTCCAGGTCCAGCTTTGACTTTGGCTCTGACTTTGGCTCGGATTCAGGCCTAGACTGGGGATCAGCTGTTGACTGTTGGTGTCTTGTTTTGGCCAGCTCATGGCTGCCTTGGAGCCCGATTATCGATAAGTTCAACATTTAATCAAATGTTTGGGCTCTTTTCTTCGGGCTTAAATCATTTTCTCTCAAGCTTACACCTGTGTGGTGCAGTGGCGCTGCCTGACGGACGGCTGCGATACTACAGAGAATGCAATGCATAAAAGTATGCAGTTCCACCCATGTAATAATAATGTACAACATTACTTCTCAACACCAGGTGTCTCAGTTGCATGAAGTAGAATGTATAAACATGTCATTTCATGTCATGTCATGTAGATCAACATGAGCCACCTATTGAGCACCTGAAGAACAGATCTATAACGCACACAAGCAAACTACATATGTCCATAGTAAATATTTTCCTGGAGCAACATCTGTAGAGTGTCCTTGTCAGGCGGCACGACACAGCAGAAGACCCGCAAAAGAACAGACACGAATAATTATTTTCAGGAAGCACTAGCCTAGTCTTGGGCTCCTTCGCCAATGACCTGTAAAATGCCTAAATTAAAGTAGAACGGATTGAGTGTGATCACATTGAAATATATGTAGGTACTCTGGAACGAATTGTGGTAGCCGCGGTCGTGGCTCTTCCGAGGGTGAACAGGTGCTTCGCATTCGTCCAATGTCTTCCGTTCCCCCCGAAGCCACACACACACTCATTTCTCTTTACAAATCTATCAAGTCATATCTAATAGTTGCTTCATTTCATTTGAGCCCTAATGATAATTTAGCGTGGAAATTGGTCCCACTCTTGTAGGATGGCAAACAAATTGAAATTTGAGACCGGTTCGAGGCTGGCACATAGCCCACGGCCCATGGCAAATGGCCATTTGGTGGCTCATTGAAGTGCATTTGTCCCACACTGTTCGTTTTGTGCTGCATTTACAAGTATTGCGGTAACCCCACAACTCTTGCCCACATTTAACACTCGTAAATGGCCAATGCAACCGCACAGACACACCCACAGACACAGCCACGGCACTGTCTTGGCCAGAACTGTTGCCTGGGGATCAGCCGCTGCCCCTCGCTTTAGCTGCTTCCACGTTTTAGTCCCACTGCTGGATATTATCTGCATACCCGCGCATACGAATGTATAAAAGAGAATATTGAATACCGAAGACCCGACTCCTTCCCGAAATCAAACAAATATTGTAGGATATACCCGAATCATTTTGTCCATCTACATTTATCTGTTTATCCATTTCGGGCTACGAGTAAATACTCTTTCTACAGTTAACAACAAAGCAGCTCTCTTGCTGCTAATAACTCTCTTGTCGATCAATGGGTATCTCAGTGGTCGATTCGAGTGGACTGTGAGTGTGTAGGTTCGAGTAAGAACAGAAATGAATACTACTCGTACGACACCGATGAGGATGACGATAAAGCGTCAGAGAGTTGGCTGCTTGGCTTGGCTTATTCTCAGTCTTGGGGCCCGTCTTGGTCCCAATCTTCGGTGTCGGTCTACAGGTCTTTGGTCTTTGGTCTTAGCCAAGAGGGGAAGGCGACTCCCTCAGTCCATCTGTCCGTCTGTCCGTCCGCCCGTCCGTCCGTCCGTCTGTCTGTCTATCTGTCTGTCTGTCTGTCTGTTTGCCAGGGCGGCTTTAATCGCTTTGATCTTGGCGCACAAGAGTTAATTGCACGCTTGCTGCACAGTTGCTGCCGCTGCCGCTGCTTGTGGTTGTTGCTGTTGCTGCTGCTGCTGCTGCCACATGTTTCTGTTGTTGCACCGACCGCCTGGCAATTTGTTGGATAGAAACGTTGCCCGGCACGCGGTGTGGCAGCTTCAATCAAATTAATTGCGGCTCGGCTATTAAGCCCGTTGTTGAATTGCTGTTGCTGCCGTTCGGTGCCCATTCCCATGCCCCACCCCCTCCCCTCCCACACACACACACACACACACACACACATCCCTTAAGGGGTGGCCCAGCAGTCGACTACCAGCGTATCGCGATGTGTCTCTTAATGTGTGTGACACTCTCGCAGAGTGGCGTTGCAATGCTGCAACGTTGCAACCAGAGGACCCAGAAGAGACACGACAACACGACACGACGCGACACGCACGCACAGGTAGGACAACAGGTAGCAAAGAGGCAGAGGAGGAGAGGCCTACAGGTGGTGGATTAGGTGAGAGGGGAGAGTGGAGAGTGGACAAGGAAGATGGGAATGGGAGAGGGAAAGGGAAAGGGAGGGGCTCTAGCAAAACGCTGGCAATCAACGCCGGTGCCTCTGTCATTAAGCATTTTCCATCTAATTGCTGCTGCCACTGCCACCGACTCTGCCATTGCAGGGGCCGAGCAATAGCAACAATTTAGCTTCCGTTTTTTGCCAATTCGTGCTAGCCCTCCAGAGAGCCGCTTTCGCATAATTAACCCATATGATGGGAGGACAGAGCGAGGAGCTACCTTGAGGCACGTGAGAATTGCTAGAAGCACAGCGGATAGTGCACCGATGCATTTGCTATTTGTATTCCACTGATTTCTGCTGTCTGCCCAGGGGCAGGAAGATACCATAAGTAATATATAGGTCGATATTTGCCAAGGGATCCCCAAAACCATAAAACCTTTTGATAAGTTACTACTGAAGTTACCCTTTCGCCAGGATCCACTCAAACCGCTTGGCGGGTCTTCTGTGAGTCTCTCCAGTGATCAATTTAAAGTCTATACTGTTTTTAGTTTGTGCTGGGATGTGGTACTCGCACTAGCTTGTTCAACGATCCATCAGGGACTATTATCGACTCCACCTTGATGATATGGATGATGGATGGAGCGACCACCAGCACGATGACGGGCTTCCATGTTGCGGTAGCACAAGTCGAGTGACGGCACCGCCAGCATCAGGTCACGGGTCACGGCATTCGCAGCACAATCCTTCAATGATGAAAACAACCTTTCGTTTCTCAATTAAATACTATAATTCACAATTTATTCACAATTATAATTAAATTAAGAGCCTAAAAACAAATAAATTGCAAAAAAAATACAGAAAAAATAGAATACAATTCCTCTATTTACACAGGACTTAGATCGTACTTAAGGACTATTCAAAATGGGTGCTTAAAATCTATTAACACATTTCGATTGATTATTTTTCCACTCGTTTCTACTACTACAATATGGGCGATGCATACGAGAATGTATCCAGATCATTGATCATTGATGATCAGGCTTCAAGCCATGGGATCCACCTTTAAACACGCGACTGATTGGGATTGTAGACGGGAACGTTGTGGAAGCTTATGCCCGCATAGAGCGGAGCGGTGCCACTTCCGCCTCCTCCGCCGACGAAACCTCCGATGCCTCCAATGCCTCCGCTGGCTAACATCGATTTGCCGCTGGTGTAGAGATGCTTCTTGGGCAGAACGCATCCACCGCCGCCCATGGCATTGGCATGGGCATTGGCATTGGCATTGCCGCCATTGGCGTTCGCCCCCGACTTGCTCTGAGCCATCAGGGAGGAGGTGGGCGTGCCGCCGGCTACCAGGCGACTGCGATAGCTCTCGCAGGTCTTGCGGGACCACACCCACATGCCGGTGAGTGTGCCGCCCGCCAACTGGAAGAAGATCCTCACCAGCGCCGGCCAGGCACTGAGTGGATCCGGTGAGGCGCAATCCTCGGGCGTCGAGCAGCTGGAAACGGGATCGCCGAAGCGCTCGCAGAGGGCGGCCACCACGCCCGCCGCCGTCGGGACGAAAAAGAGCAGCGAGAATATGACGAACCGCTTCCGGATCTGGCCGAATCGGTGGTGGGTCAGCGTGGGCTGGAGCTGCTGCTGCAGCGAGTGCAGGGAGCGGGAGGCGCGCAGCGTGAAGTACAGCCCCAGGAGAAGTAGGACGAGGGCGGGCAGCTCCACGAATCCGGGGGCCGAGCACATGCCCGTTAGCTCGCTGGGATGGACACGATCGAGGAGCAGGGCCGCAATGGGCGGCACCAGGGGTGGCACCCAAGCCAGCACATGGAAGAGGCCGGAACGCTTCTCCAGCGCCTCGCTTGACCACTTCTTGTGCGAGGAGAGGTAGAAGCAGAGGGCGAAGATCAGCCACCAGCTGGCGGCGCACAGGCTCAGGTACGAGGTGGTGATGTACGAGGCCAGGCAGGGCGGCGTCAGCTGGCAGCCGGGCCGCAGCCGCAGTCCCTGCGGCTCCTGCAGCTGGGCCAGACTCCGCGCCTGGTTGTGGAACACGATCCGCTCCAGGTAGCACACGCTGAACAGGTTGTAACATAGGCAGAGGAACAGCACAGGGCGCTCCGGATACCCGAACCGCGTCGGCTCCGCCCAGAAGGTGACCAGGGCGAACAGCGTGAGGACAAAGCATACGGCTGACAGGCCCAGGATCAGGCTCTCCGTTAGTTTCTTCTGCTGCGCGGTGTGGTAGGCGTCCCGCTGGCACTGGGGTAAGCACTCCTCCGGATTCAGGTGGCTGCCGCTGAAGTTCTGCGGACAGATGATACTGGCCATGCTTCCCCCGCCAACAGCCCCTCCTACTCCTCCGCCGGCGCCGTTGCCTGCCAGCGGCCCACCCGTCTTCCAGGACATCCAAAAGCGGGACATGTGCTGCTGCTGCTGCTGCGGATGCTGAAACTGCTGCTGATGGTGCTGCTGCTGCAACGGTGGCTCCTGGGCGGGGGCGGTCTCCGCTGCGGCCGGATTGGCCGTTGGCGCCGCATGGACACCCTCCTGGGGTATCTGCATGCACAGCTCGTGCTTCTCCGGCTGCGGCAGACTCTCGCAGCTGAGGAACGGGGGCCACAGCTGCATCAGCTCCGGACCGGCATTGGCGGCGCACTCCCCCTTCACCGTGTCACAGAGGGACTTGCAGGCGGTCACGGGCCGTGGCACATCCGGCGTGCAGAGCGGAAATAGTGCCGAGCAGAGGAGAAAGCGCGCCCGCCTTGAACAGCCCGACTCGATCAGAGGCAGCAGCTTGGCGATCTGCAAGGAAAGCGAATGGAAATGAAATGCAACAATTATTAGTGGTTCATTGTATCCAAAGTGAGAGAGTCAAGGACGATACACACACAAACATACATATGTACATAGATCTAACAGCTATTCTCAACCCTGTCCAAAGACCGTCATTTGAGCATTTCGAAGCATCTACTCGGTTTGCTGGTGAGAACCAATGGTCGTATCGCAGAACAGTTTTGGTATTCTTATGGCCTTTGAGAAGTGCTCTATAAAAAAGCATCCATCATCTCATCTGTCATGTGAAGGGGTGCAGGCGACAAGCCCAAACTAACGAGACCTTACGAACCAGCGAAGAACTCTCCAAACGGAAGGTACCAAACGGAATTTAACGGCAAAAGTCGGCAATCGAGGCTGCACCTTTGCCGTTAATCCATAGATTAAGCAACGCCCCATTAATGGACCCATCGTACAGCCAAACTACATCCCAAGATATCTTTTTCTGACTTTTTAAGGCCAAAACTTCAGGAAAATATACCGCAAAAAATGATCAAATTTTAATTTGGAAGCTTAATATTTTCCAGACGGCAAGCTGAAGTCTGTTTGGCAAAGAATCAATGCAACCATATGTGAGATACCTAAGTTATGTGAAACGAGGAGGAACGCTGTGAGCCGCGGCAAAGGCCGCGGCTCTACTTTATACCCGGTACTCAGTCAGTATATATGTACATACATACATATATGAGCTTGCGATTTATGCAATTTATTATATGTTCGCAAAAGGGACAAATTAAATTTTTGTCAAAAAGTAATAATATAATAATAATATTTCAAAAATGTAAGTCAAACCATTTTTGGAATATTATACATGTTTCCAATTTGGTTTGCAAATGCTTTTTACATCTGCTTCTACATTTCTGCATGTACATACATACATATAACTACATATTTGAGACGTACAGGTGTTTGCGACAGAGAGAGAGGGAATGAGTCAGCGCTTGGCAGGCCATAATATTGATCCGACCTGATCAAGATTGGGAAATCTGGTAGATATGGTAACTTTCCATGATTCTGCGTTTTTGGTTTTCATTTATCTTAAAAATTGTGGATTCCACAGATTATCGTCCCTTGTGAAGGCGGACGGGGCGTGGCAAAATTTTGAAATACACTTGTGCTGGTTATATATTACAGCAGTTTGGATAGAAAGTTTGGTTGCTCTAGCTCTTATGGTCTCTGAGAACTAGGCGTCAAAAAATACGAATGGGCAAAGCAGATGGGGTCGCGTGTGAGAGAGAGCGAGAGGGAATGATGACTTTCGAAATGGTTTTCTTCATTGTAGCTATAATAATGATCCGATCTGATCCAGATTCAACACTCTGATAGAAATGGTCATTCTCTATGATTCAGCGTTTTTAGTTTTCTCGTATTTTCAAAATTGTGTATGCCACAGACTTTCTTCCTTTGTGGGGGCGGAAGTAGGCGGGGCGATATTTTGAGATCCAAGTGCATTTCAGTAGTGTGATCACAAAGGAGACTGAATACAAAATTTGGTTGCTCTAGCTTTTATTGTCTCTGAGATATAGGCGCAAATGAAGACGGACGGACGGACAGACGGACGGACGGACGGACAGACAGACATGGCTATGGGGTCGGAAACGCTTCCTTCTGGGCGTTACACACAACCGTTATCCCCACAAATCTAATATACCCTTAAACTCTTCGAGTACTGGGTAGAAAAATGCATTACAAATGCATGCTTTCTAATGAAAGCCTGAAACACCTTCGAGTGCGAGGGGAAATCACTGGCGTTATGCGGATTGCAATTTGCTATTTTGAATTGCAACTAATTTTAATATCAGGCATTAGAGGAGCTAAACAAACTGCTCAACAATTGTTGCAAATGGCCAACATTTGCCGTGGACTGTCTGGTTGGGTTGTTGTTGCGGCTATTGTTAATGTTGTTTGGTGGCGTCGTGTCGGCGGAACAACAAAGAGCGGGGCGCCGCAGCAGAGTCCGACTGTTTGACTAAGTTTTTATGGCATTTTTATTAGATAAAATTATAGACATCGCCGCATCGGCGCTGAAACTACAAAAGGCATGAAGTGCCAAAGTGTGAAAAGGAAAAAAGGGGAGAGGGGAATGGGGAATGGGAAATGGGAATCAGATCCGATCTTTTGTTTAGAACCAATTTGTTTTGGAGGCGTATTATCTAGTATATGTATCTAGTAATTTCCGTGTACTTTCTGCTGTTGCGCTTCATTTTGTTTGAATTCGCTTAGCGAGCAGCAAATTTCGATCTAATTATTAAGGCGGCAATTCCATTCCTTATAATTAAATGTTGTTAATGGATAAAAGTAGTACAAACTTCGATATACATACATAAATATGTATGTCTTTGGTAACATCTATGCGTATCTCTGCCCCACAAATTCTTTTCCATTGAAAAAATATTAGAAAATCCCAACCAGTAGTCCGGTTTTCGCTCTGCAGTGGAAAGGGTTTCATGTTTCTTGTGTCTTGTGTCTTGGTTGTTTGCTGTTTCCATTCCTTTGACCATTATGATGCATGTGAGTAAATGTATGTATGTTTGGTGTGAAAACTTGCGTCAGATTTTACACATAAGAAAAGAAGGTAAAAACGTTTGAAAATCCCGCGTCCCGCGTCCCACGTCCGTCGTTTATGTGGATGTGGACGTCCATTCCATTACCATTTGCAGTTGTTGTCGATGGCAATTAATTGTCAATTACTGGCCATGCAATCTAATAGCATCAAATGAAGCCAGATTCCACTCCATTCCATTCCGACTTGATGCGAAATTAATCCATGGAAAACCATGTCAGATCGGATCGGAGCAAAAACCAAGTCAGCCGCAAACCAAGTCAGCCAGACATAAACCCATTGTCCATCCAGAAGAGCCCCGACCGGACGACGACGACGGAGACGAAGACAATGATGACAATGATGACGATGACGAACCAGACGCATCAACATTTATGAGTTTGTGGAATTTTAGACAAGTCCGAGCGAGGGACAGGATAGGAACAGGACAGGAAAGGAACAGCAAGGTTTCGGGGGCCCAGAGACCCAGAGACAGAGAAAAAACGAAAACGAAAACGAAGAAAAAACAGAAAAAAAACTGCATCAAATTATCGAGAAACGTTTTCTCAGGAAAGAGTTCCAAGGTTCCGGCTGCAGGAGTACACTGAAATAAATTTCGCTATGACTTGACTCATTTGCGGTCGGCTTTCGACAGATCGTTCCTGCAACCCTGGGATTTGTGGTATGTCTACCAGATCAGGTCTTAGCACAAGAAACAGAGATCCCTGATGGTCTGATGGTCTTCGGAAATCGCTTAGACAAGTCGTCAAGCTTTTCTTTCTGTGTAGGCATCATTCTGATATCGCGTCAGTGACTCCCAGAGCGGGACTTTGACATGGATTTGATGGGCTGCCTTTTGGACAGGCCGCCGCCGACTTTTTCTCGGCTTTGATATCGTTGGGGGCTAACAGTAACCGAATTGTTATTGCTGTTTCCACTGCTTCCACTGCTGCTGCTGCTGCTGCTGCTGCTGCTGTTGGTTGCATAATTAAGCCACATTAGGCCCAGACAAAAGGCCGAAAGCTGCCCAGACCAGACGAGGAGCGGCCTGAGGAAGAGCAAGAGCAGCAGGAGGAGAGTATAGGGATGGTGAATGGCGGTTAAGGGGTGACGGGGTAGAGAGCAGAAGAACCGCCGGGCATCTCGAATGAAGCATTAGACACGCGATTTCCAATTTTGTGTAGCTTTTGTTTCTCTTCCTCTCCGCCTCTCCACGCCACACTCCTTTCCCTCCCTCTTTCCTCTACTCGCACTTCGATGAAAAATAGCTTCGGGCAATAATAATTTAATGATGCAGCAAAAACAACAACAACAACAACAACAAAGCCAGCAAAAAGCACACAGCAAGTGAACCTCATCATCATCATCATCAATATCATCATCATCATCATCATCAACATCAACAACTGCCGCCGCAGCAGCCAGCAAAAGCCACCAAAAAAAAAAGCAACAAAGTCGAAAAAGAAGAGAGAAAAATGCATGGAACTTGACTTGACAGGTGCCTCTCGAATATTAAATACCCTACAAATTCATGTACATATATGTATTTCTATGATCTACTTATTTGGGAAATACGTAATGCCAATCCTGATGCTAATATGCCCCCACCAGGGGCCACTACGAGAGCAGTAGATCAGGGGAGTAGGAGTTTAGAGGAGTACAAGGTATTCGAATACAGGGTGAGGTATGTATGGGCGGAGCTCTGCCTCCTCCCTGCCTAACAGAGCAGGAGAACTGAGATAAGAGAGAGAGAGAGAGAACGACAAGCATGGAGGGAGCGTAAGCAAAGGCTTGAAGAGTTTCTAAAATGTATTATTAATGCAAAAGAGCAATGCTTGGTCATCATCATCATCATAAACTCCTCTCCTCTCCAGTCACACCCCCAAGCCGATCGGTCCACCCCTCCCCTTCCCCTGCCCTCTTCAGTCTGCGCAGCGAATGCAATCTGCAACGCTTTGAGCATTTATGTTGTCGTGCTCCTTCCACTCGCAGCGCCACAGCCATGCCTCCTCTGCTGCTCGCTCTGCTGCTGCGCTGCTGTCAATTTTTTCGGCCACGCAAAAGCTTAAAGAAGCAAAGATGTTGGCAATTCGCCGCGGCTCGCCGTACCGCAGTTTATCCGTCCGTCCGTCCGTCCATCCGTCCACCCGACACCAAGCGACAAATTCGTTTTGGTCTCCAGCAAGCGAAATTATTGTTATTACAGACGCTAACAAAGTCGGCAATTTGAAAGGGTTCGAACGTCAGTGGGGGCTCAAGGTATAAATATATACATGTGTATGTGTACATATGTACATTTGTATGTATTTCCTATATACTCTGACAGCCATGTACCGTCCTGTTTACTACTGACTGTTTTAAGAGCTTTTCTATTGCGATCATGAAAGAAATCTCCGACAAATGAAACAATTTTCAGTAAAATAGACTAGGCGTAATTTTATTTCATTATCTTGAACAAAAAGTAATCTCTATCGAATGGATCCTTTCGCCTAAGGGAAATTTGTGCAGCGCATGTGTGTCCGTTGGTGGAAAAGTGGGTAAGAAGTATTACTCGTTCGAGTAGTTTTAGTTTTTTTTTACACTTTTTCGAACAATGATCTCCGACTTTGATGAGGATTTTGAACAATCATTAATTGATCGCACGTTTTGTGTCATCGGGCGGGCGGGCGGTCTCTGAGTCCGCCGCTGAGCGCTGGATATGAACAGAAAAGTTCTGCTTAATTTACTTAAAAACCGACCACAAAAAAATAATAATAATGAACCGTTTCTGCTTCGCTCCACCGATCGCCTGGAGCTCTTTTCGAGTTTCGTTTTGTGGCCGTGGAGACGCGCAGACGCGGTGATGCGGAGACCTGAGGCAATTTCTGGTACATTTTTTTTGTTGTTTTATATTTTTCCATGTTTTTTTGGGTTGGCAGCAGCGTGTTTCACACTTTTTTCGGATGAAGACCAAAAACATTTAATTTTGTTCAATTTGAGCGGGACCTGGTCTGGTTGTCTGTGGTGGTGCTCTGGTGGTGCTCTGGTGGTGCTCTGTGTTGCCCCTCCTCGTGTTCACAATTCAATTACAAGACCAACAACAATGCGAGAGTTGACACCTCAAAAAAGAACCGAACGAAAAACTGAACTTCAACATAATGATTTTTCAATTTTGATTAATGATTTCGAAGCGAATGCAATGGGCACCAAAACGAAACGAAAGGAAGGGATGGGAAGGGAAGGGGCGGAGGTCAGACTTTGTCGCGCGGCACTTTGACTTTGAATATTTTTGAAAGGAATGGAATGGGAATTGGAATGGAAATGGAAATAGAGAACGAACCCCTAAACAGCTGCCGCCGCTTTCGGGAACTATCCAGCGGCGCGGCGGCTGCGATATCTTTGACTTTCATTAGTGCCACACAACCTTGTGGAACCTCCTTCTCCTCCTCCTCCTCCTTCTCCACCACGGACTAAGGCCAGATGGAAACGCCACTCAACTCAATTCTCGACTCAGGCTCTGGTTCTGGTTCTGGCTCCGGCTGTGTCGTGTGTTCATTCATTAACAACGCTTAATGCCCGCAAGATCCAACAGATCCTCCGCTGCTGCTTCTGCTGCTGCTGCTGCCGTTGTCGTATTTCCATCACACCCATACCCATGAGTACTGGCCCATGGGCCCGTGGACACTTAATGCGTTCAGACATCATCTGCATAATCTAGGTAATGGATTAATTTATAATTTTCTACGCTTGCCGAGCCCCAGACCTCAGACCGGACCGTGGAACGTGGACTGGACTGTGTGCCCACGGATATGGCATACAAATTATGGGCCTAAGCTCTTGGCAATGGCTCTTCAAATGGAAGTGGTAAGTATAGATGAATGCAATTTGTTCTGCGATTATTCGGAGTATTTGAATCTTAAATAGCACTGGAATTATTCAATGCGTCATTGGGATATTCTTGAGAATGGACTTGTACGAGTGCCTGCCAATCGGACAGCGATAAGCAGAAGATCTCCCTCCGACTTCTTTTTTCATTCCGCAGAGGAGGAGACTTTTTCGGCAATACTTTCATCTCCTAGCGCCCGGCCCGCCACTTCATGCCACGTACGCACTTGGCCGTCAGGGGGCTCCACTCGGCTATGTTATCCTGTATCTCTCTGCGGGGCATCATCTATGCGGCACGCTTCAGTGGATTCGGATTCGGATTCGGATGTAGATGTGGACTCGCAAAGCAATTTGCCGGCTGTCAGAGTGACAAGTGTTGCCAAATGCGCCGCACATAAGAGACGAAACCATATATACGGCGGATAGATGGCCCGGCTTGGCCCGGCTCGGCTCGGCTCGGCTCAGCTCGGCCACTCTTGGCACACCACTTGGCGAAGCTCAAAGTCGAGTTTTGGTCAGCAGTCAGCAGCTCTCCTCAAGCCGGCAACGAATCATCTTTTTCAACCCGTCGCCTCTCGCTTGCGGTTCCCCCACTCTACGAGTACGAGAGTCGCATGCTTTTTTGATTGAGTTTGAACTAACAACTATCAGAAATGTTCAGAATCCAGCTTTCGAAAGAGTAAACAAGAGTCTCACTAGGAGAGAGAGAGTACAGGTGCAGTCTCTCATTTTTAAATGACATGCTAAGACACCATGGGAGAGGAGGCAGTAGGGTATGCACGCGTCGGTCAATAATACCATCCCATCCCATCCGATGCCATCTCCCGAGCCATGCGTGTGGGTTTGTTTATTCGGCTTTCGTGCATTGTGGTACTTTATTTGATTTGCGCTTTATTTGATTTAGTTGCCGTTTGGCAACACTGACGCTCCGACGCTCCGACGCTCCGACGCTGCGACGTTGAGACTCTGACTCCGGCTGATTCGAATTGACAGCTGTGCACGAATGCTCGAATGAATGCCCGAATGAATGCTCGAACGCTGTGTCGGGTGATTTCGGAGGGAATATCGAGTGGGGCAGAGATCCATTGGGGCCGGGCTGTCGTCGCCGTTTTCGTTGTCGGCACAACATCAAAGACAATTGATTTAATTTTGCTACGAGAGAGCGCTTGCAATTAGCGAGCCGACCAAAAAAATTGTATTTCTATATTTCTTTGGGGTGGATTTCACTCGTGTGTATATTTTATTTATTTGTATTTGCTGAAATTGTTGTCTCAATCGCAGGCAGATCGCGGTCGCGATCGCTGACTTGATTCTGGCAATAATTTGCATAATTAAGATGCCCTGCCCTGCCCCTGCCCCTGCCACTGCCACTGCCACTGGTCCAGCCCATCTCTCCCTCCGTTATGTTCCGTTCCGTTTCGTTTCATCCAACGACAACGATGGGATGATAAATCGACAATACGCCCAACAAAAAGCGGCCAGCATCCATGACATCATAGATGCAAAGGCTAGCAATCCGCCTTCCTAATTAGAGCCCCACAGCTCTGAGCTCCGATAAGCCAAAGATGTAGATGCAGAAACCGAAACAAAAACAGAAACAGAAAACAGAAAGAGCCACAGATCGAGATTGAGATCGAGCTGGAGCTGGAGCTGGAGCAGAAGCTGGAGATCAATTCAAATGGCGGAGATCGCCGACTGCATTTTTGCAGTGCCACGGATCGCTGACAGAACTGTCAACTCGCCAGCGCTGGCAATGCCGACGACATACGACTGTCGTCTCACAATTAATTGACATTTTGACTGGCGACGATTGTCATTCAAAGGCAAACGAGGAGCAGAAAAGCCCCGTCGCAAGGCACACACACACAGCCCCAGGCCCAGCCCCAGCCCCAGCACCAGCCCCAACCCAATCTAAGCGGAATGCACCAAAGCACCAGGCAGATGGATGCCGCCGCGCACAACATCAAGAGCTAGGAATCGATTCTCTGGCATTCTCTGGCTGCGCTGTGTGTACAGTGCGGGTCACAGCAATAGAAACGATCGGAAAATAAAGGTCATTTAATGGGCTCTGCATTCTGTAGATCATTCAATCCAAATAAGGATTATCATTTTTAGTTCCATTTGATATTTATGGGGCCTTCCGCACATCGTTCGAGCTGTAACCAGCACAGCACCAGCGGCACATCACACTTGGCTCGACATTAGGATACCCGATACTCAGCTTCTATTCAGTACGATCTATACGATCTATATATCAGTTTATTGGATGGATCGGCGGACTAGTTTCGATCAACTGATTGCTTCTAAATCCTTGTCCCCAAGTGTTCGCGGCTCCCGGGGCTCTCGCTTTCTCAAGTTAGATAATCTCTGACAGAAATCTTCGGTGCAGTCAGACGCTCAAGGGACGAAGAACTTTACGGCGGCATTAAACTGTAGCTGAGAACCGAGAACTGAGAACTGAGCACTGGCCAGTGCTGGCAAGTACATTGCCGGTTCAATTGGTCTTTTGGCTTAGAGTATCGTTTCGGGCTTAGTGGCGGCGGCTGGCACTGGCACTGGCACTGGCACGCTACAGTTACCCATACAATTGGGACATGTTTTGGGACTGGTTTGCCGCGGCCAGACCAGGGCAAGCCAGGACGGACCGGGCCGGGCCAGGCGTCTCTGACGGCCCATGCCATTGTATGGATGTATGGTACCTGCCCCTGTGGACAGTCGGACGGTGGACCGACACGAGAGTCCACGTAGTAATATATGCGCTGCCGTCTCCATTGCTGACATTTTATCAGGCGGGATTACCAAAATGAGGCTGCCGTTTCGAGTTCTACACGCAACTTACAAGCCAAATTATGCCACTGGATGGATCAACTCTATCCCACTGTCATGTAAAGCAACGATGGGGCAATGGAGCGGCATTATAGGGGCATTGCGATTGAGGATTGGGGATTCGTATTTCGTATTTCGTATTCGCATACGGTTTTGGGGGAGCGGTAAAGAGTGAGAGCAATTCACGCGAGTGCAGGCGCGCAGTTCAATTAACTTAATTGCCATGTAATTACGCGCTGCAGCAGCAGCAGCCACAACTGCAAATGCAACAGGCAGCAAGTTCAACGTCATCTTGCAACATCCTGTCTCCTGCCTCCTGCCGCCTGCTAAAGGAAAGAATTGTTTTGTAGATCGAGCCAACAAATACCCTTGAATTAGAGAACTGTTTCTATTCTGGAAATTGAATGCCACTGAGTAGTAGAATCAGTAGAATACGCTCAAACTATTCCATGCTCCGATTTCAGTTGCAATATGTCCATCAATTATAAGCCGAAATTTCAACCGAAAACTTCATGAAATGCGAGGGCACACGTGGGTCCATGGCAGACAACCTTCGAGGGCAAACGTCTGCTCAAATTTGTTAGAGTCTCTGCAGAAAGGGTACCACAAAAACCAAAGACTTAAGACACAAACCTGTGGCTATGGCTGTGGCCGCAGCGGCCGTCGCTTTTTTTTCGAATTTTTTCTGTGTCTGAGGCTGGGACTTCGTTCGACATTCCTCTGCCTGTGCCTGTGCCTGTTCCTGTGGCAGTGCCAGTGCTGGCCTGCTGATTCTCCAACTGCTGGCCAACACGATACTCCTCTCGCCGACATTTTGTTTGCTGTTTAGCCATTGTTTTCATCGGTTCATCCTCCCCCTCGCCACCACACGAAACAGAGGCAGAAGCGGTGCGAATGGAAATGGTGTCGTGCCTTCTCTCCCAGTGTTGGTGAAAAACGCGACGGTGAAAAAAGTATCGTGCAGCAGCAGGTACATATGCCATGCCTCTCTCTTTTCCCTTGCTTCTTGCTTTCCTTTAACTTCCCCTTTTCACTGTTCTCTGTCTCTGTTTCGCTCTCTCTCTTGCTCTTTGGACTGGCATTTGAAAAACGTTGCCGCATTTTTTGCGTGGTTTGGCTTTTGCACATGACGGAGAAGCAGGAGAGGAGGATGAGGATGGGGAGAAGGCAGCTCCAGTGGAAGGAGAACGAGAAGCAGAAAAAGGAACAGTAGGGGCAGGGCAGGCAGCTGAATGATCACAGGCAGCGCTGCGCTGCAGCAGAGTTCCAGCAGAGCAGAGCAGCGCAGAGCAGAGCAGAGCCTCCTCCAACGACGACGACCACGACAGTGGAATGAACTAATTGTTGTTGCTACGGAATCGCGTTTTGAGGATTTCGGAATGACTTTTTCTGTGTGTCTGTGAGTGTGTGTGTGCGTATGTGTGTGCGTTGACTTTTTTGGTTTTGGTTTTTTGCCCCTTCGCAGCTTTTTTGTTTGTTTCTTTTTTGCTCGGATGTCAAATTGTTTTCGTCAGTCAGCATTGCCATTGCAGTTCCTCTTGACCCCATCATTATTGAGCGAGAGCGAGATCGGAGCAGAGGGGAGATGGATTCCAGTGAAACGACAAAAATACATATATATCCGAAAAATAACAAGCGACATTTTGTCGGAGTTACATACATACATACATATGTATGTTCAGCGCATTCCCATCTCTCCCATGGTCCGTCTCCGCCTCCGTCTTTGTCCCCTCCCGTTTCACTGTCCAGTCCAGTCTCCTTCCGTCTCTGTCAGTCGTTGGTAGCTGCCGCAGCACCAGCAGTTCCATCTGCTCCGTTTCCCCCTCCTCCTCCTGGCTATATCCCTCCCTTGAGGATAGATTGAATCCGGCTATATCTGAAAACCCGACAGATAGCACCCAAAATAATGAGCTCAGGATCCCGCAAAACACCATTTGACTTGCGATGAATCGAACGGAACCAAGAAGAACCTCAAATGCCCCGACTCGGGCATTGGTTTCCGGGTATCTGAAATACGGATTCCGTACGAATCTTGTGCTTTTTATGACATTATCATTGTTGAATCGTTTCCATTCCCCGCCCTGATGGATTTTCCCATAGCTTCCCCCCCATTGCAGTTGTTCTTTTTGTTTTTTTTTGCGGCTTTGCCATAATTACAATGCAAACATTCTCCCTCTCTCTCTCTCTCCCTCTCTCTTTATCTATCTCCCTCCCTCTCACTCTCACTCTCTCTTTCTCTTTGACTGTGTACGTAAACCAGGTAGCAGCCCAACAACGACTTCAACATGTCTCTGGCGCTTGTCGCTGTTTTTTTATTCAGCGTCAACCTTTGATAAGAGCTTTGGGGTTACTTTTCTTATCATAAATGCAGTTGCGGATTAACTTTGGATGATAATTGTGTATGTGTGTGCGTGCGTGTCTGTGTGTGTGTGTGTATTTCTTTACGCCGGAGAATAGCACAAAAAATGTTACGATTTTTTTTGCTGATAGCAAAACCTCAATGCAAACACATTAGGTATTTTTTATATTTATCGGGAATTGAAAGGAACAGAAACCAGTACCAGAAAACGGGCTACAGCCAGACCTTTCGACTATCTGGATACCCCTAGAATAGATGCATCCATATCTTCAATGGAATGAAGAATAACGGAATTCGTTTATATGTATCTCATGGTATAGATATGTATATGGACTGCACCTCCTCCAAAAAGTCCACAATTACAAACAAACAAAAACACCTAAAAGTCATTGCAATTACAAAATATTATTTAATATATTACTTATGTATCGTATGTACAATCGTGCAATATTGTGGATGCTACATCGAAATACCCCTTGCACACCCTGTACTAAGATATCGAGTAGTTTTTTCTATGCAATGTAATTTCCCTCTATTTTTCTTTTTGCGGTAATTTCTTTAATCAAATGCTGATAGATATACATACATTCATAGATAGTGAGATATAGGATTGATATGAGAAGTTAAGTCATGCATTCTGTAGGGCCGTGGGGGACTTTGGCGAGTGATAAGCTCCAAAGGCAATTGCCATAAAACGAAAACGATAAAAACAAAAACAAAAACAAAAAACACAACAAAACTAAGTTTTACGACGTCGCTTTGGATCCCGAGACCCAAAAGTTTTCTTATGCTTTGGTTAATGTTTATCATGCATACATACATATATCACATGTACATATGTATGTATGTACCGTACCTCCCCTCTCTATCGATATCTCTCACCATGTACGTATGTATGTATGTATGTATGTAGTCTTTCTCTCTTTCACTGGCGAACTGGTTGCCGAAGCAATCTTAATGGGTTCTGATTTTCAAAATCAAACAATTTTATTGTCGCCATCGTCGGTCGGTCGGTCGGTCGGTCGGTCGGTCGTCGGTCCTCGTTGCTGTCTGTGGCTGCTTTATGGCTGCCATCTATCTATGTATGTACATATGTATGTGTGTATGCAGTTATGTATGTACGAGTATGCGCACCGCGGCCTTGTCTTCTGATGTTTTTTTTTTGGTTTTGGTTTGGGTGCGGTGCGGTGCGGTGCGGTGTGCTCTGTGGTCTGGGGTGTGGGAACACCGGAGCCCCACAGGTGAGAGCCGGAGCTTGTGGCTGGGGCTTTCGGGCTAATGCCTTGCTCAAATATTTACAATTACTTTACATAAAACGCCAAACCGTTTTGTCATCAGCCGAGGCTACGACGAGTGCGAGTCGTACGAGTCAAACACTTCTCTTTTTGAAGCGACAGCAGGGTATACCCGATTTTGGGCAGTGACACACATGCTCAAAGACCAGTCCTTTAATGCATTTGTATGCATTACAAAAATGGGAAATACTTAATCAATGTATAAGGATTTCAACAACAACAAAGAAAGTATTCCTGAATAACGATTAGCTCTCTTCCATATGAAAGCGCACATTCCCAATTATTTCCAAAACAATTCTTCTCTGTCTGTCTGTCTGTCTGTCTGTCTCTCTTTCGGACTGTCTGTTGGTGGATCAGAGCAGTCAGGCAGTCAGGCAGCCATGCCATCTGTCATGTCGAAGGGCAGAAATCTTCAAAGTCCTGACGTTTCGTCGACTTTGGGGGGGACCACGAATATTTTCTTTATCTGGACAGGAGGAGGGTCGGGTCGGCGGGCGGTTTGGAGATAGTATGACACAAACATCGTTGACAAACCCGAAAACCGAAAACCCAGGGGTTGGTAGGTACATAAATAGGTGGGAGCCCATTGCCACGTGAAGAGAGGAGCTTTGGGGGCAAATAAAGAGGGAGAAGGTTGGTTCTTCTGTCTTGTTCTTGGTGTCTGAAATGTCCAAGAACCACGAGAGTCAAATGCATTTCTCTTCATTTTTATCATTTGTCTTGTCTGTGTGTTGTCTATTTATTTGTTTGCCCATCTGTCTCTCTGTCTGTCTGTCTGTCTGTCCGTCTGTATCTTTATCTGTACATACATATATGTATGTATCTATATACATATGTATGTGTGTATCTGTCTGTTTGTCGAGTGGGGCGGGTGCGCGTTGCGATCAAGTGCCGACAAAGTGCTCGTCAAGCGACAATTACAAGCAAATTAATTGAAAGTGCGCGCTCCCCACTAAGGGGGATGATGATGATGATGATGATGTCCGTTCCGCTGTAGATAACACCATCCATCAACGGAGCTCCCAGCTCCAACAAAAACGATTATTTAATTGGAAAAATGTCTAAAGAGAATGAGTGCACAAGTACACTGCATACATTTGTGTGTATGTATATCAGGACGATGGATAGGTTTTGCATGGATGATAGATAATAATTTTAATATTGCAAAGTTGGCAGAAAACACTGTACAGCTGTTCGAACATCTCGATTCCAGGCGGAAACTAAATTCAAATATTCTTATGTACATACATATGTATATGTCTGTCTTCTTTGAAATCTGACAGGTGTGGATGAGCAATTGGGGCAATAATTGTTCGATTTTTCCAATCGATAATCATACATACATACATACATACATACATATGTATATGTATCCATCATTAGAAATCAGATAATCATTATGCAGAGTGGGGACAATCTTTAACTAAAAGTAATTCCTTTCGCTTCTCTTGGGTGTCTTCTGACCTTCTCAATGGACATACATATGTACATATGTACATACATGTGGTATATGGTATTTCTTGGCAGACTTTCCTCATACGAGTATAATATCCTCTAGTGCCGATGCCGGTGCCGATGCTTTCGTTATGTAAACCCATCTCCGGATTTGATTGTTGATTCTGCCGATGCCGGTGCCGCTGCTGCTTTTGTTGCTGCTTTTTATTGCCGCTTGATGTTGCTAGCTCTTTTGATTTTCTTTTGTATAGTTTTTCTGCCTTTGATCTGTTTTACGTGCTTCCGATTCAATTTGTTCGATGTTTGGTGTGTGGGAGTGGGAGGGGTTGATTCAGGGACGCTGCTTTCGTTTTTATTGCCACTTGAGGCATGTACGGGGATTTCATTGTCTCTGTATCTGTCTCGCTGTCTCGCTCTCTCTTTATCTCTCTGCTCTAAACAACGAGAAAATCGAGGGAACAAGGGGAAAACGGACAATGCATTTTCAGATGGCTTTTGGGGAGGGGTTGGGGTGGGTGGCCAAAGTAGGCGTGGCAGCACACTCAGCAGACGCCCCACAGAAAAAAACACAATGAAGAGAGACTAAAAACAGAAAGAAGCAGAAGAAAGGCTGCAACTACAAGGAAAAAGAGAACAGAGTCGAGACTCTGTATACCCTGGAATCGATGATCGGAGAAGGTAGAAGGGCAGTGGCAGTGTCGTCTGCTCGGGCCCTGCGATGCACGGAAAAGCCGTCCGTACCTTCTATAGTTCCATCATACCCATCGAAAGGGTATGGAACCAAAGAGATTTGGCTGGGAAGTTGGGGAGTTGGGAAGAGAGAGCCCACTGCAGCAGAGAGATAAAAAGTCAAATGCAGCCTCTACGCTTATCGGCCCCCTCCCCCCACCCAGCATGGCTGCACTTAGGCACGGCACGGCGCACAGCATCATCGTCATAGTCATCGCGTCGTCATCGACATTTGCCTGCTCTCCCTCTCCCAAATGCAGGCATGGACATGAAATGCAAGATGCATATGCTCAAAAGAGCTAGCCGAAAGGTGTTAATGGACTCACACAAACACACACACACAAACACACACACACACAGAGCAGACATGCACACGCATAGCCACAGTGTAACTTCGATCTCCAGCCCTCGCTCGCTGGCTCTCTAAGCTAGGCTCGAGTTTGAACACATTTCTCCTTCACTCTTCAGTGCGCGTCGGGCGGCAGCTTCTTTCTTCTCCATTCTCCATTCTCCGTTTCTTTCATTCTTTCTGTCTTTCTTTCTTTCTTTGTCGCCGCACAATCGCTGAGGTTGCCCATGCGATTGTTGTTGCTTTTTAGATTTCCACTAAATGGTTCATTCTCTCTCTCTCTCTCTTTACAGCTACTCAGCGATTTTCATGGGGCATTTTCATGGTAAATTATGGACGAAGACGAACTGAAATCTTTAAGCTGATCTGATCGTATTTTATAGGGTATCATCGGGAATACTCATATTCGGACAATGAATGGCTCTCTGGGGGTATTGGAAGTTGTACCATTATATCATTCGAATTAGAACAATAGTATAAAATAGTATATACCTAGTACATTTCCTACATTGTTGGTACACGTTACAGGATGTTAACCAAAAGAGTTCTACCACAACACTACCTCTCGCTCGTTCTCTCCTTCTATCATTTCGTGCTGATGGCAGCATATGGTTCATACCTTTTCTCTCTCTTTCTCGCTCTCTGTGTCCCTCTTCTATCGGTCTCGCTCTCCATTTTAATTGAAAAGCAATTAAATGTCGCTTCTTTGACTCTTTCTGAGTGATAACAGTCCCTGTGCCGCCCTCCGGTCCCTGCCTGCCTGCCTGACTGTCTGCGTCTGCCTGCCTGTGTGTGTGCGTCTGTGTAAGTGTGTTGTTTCCACTTTTATCTAGATACCGAGACCCCGAGCCTTGTAGTATAGGAATCGGAATCGGAGTCAGAGTCGGAGTCGGAGCCATGACTTCTTTTGTCTCTTTCCCCAGAGCGTTGCTAATGGAAATTAAACCCCCGAAAAACAAAATAAAATCAGAGCAGCAGGAGGGCGTACACAATACTACCATGACATACACATAGGGACAGGGGGCAGGGGGCAGGGGACAGAGCAGTGTTCTCCGCAGACCGATAGCAAAAAAAAAGATCTATTGCAGATGTGTGTTAGAATATTAACAGATTGGAGTACTCGTATGTGCGTATGTATTTCCAAAGTCCCTCATATTGTATGAACCCGAATAGATTTTTCGATAATACCGATAGGAAATAAGAAAATAGCATCTTTTGTCCAGTTGAATACAAACTGGAATATGCCATCCATTGATCTTGGAACCGGCGTACTTCGTTAAGCGTTGTTCAGAAATATCAAGATTTACATACAAATTTTACTAGATTTTATTCAAGCAAAGAAAGTACGATAAGTAGATACAATTGTATCTACCACTGGTTACTACCACGTCCGGTTACTGGTTTTATATTTTTGAACATTTACGAGTATTATTTACTTGTGTTTTTTTGTTTTAGCTTTTTGTGCTTATCTGAGACATCACCGGAGCAAATATGAGAAAAGTAAAAAACAAACACAAAAAAAGTGTCTGGGCTGGGGGCAGGGGGCAGGTGTGCCAGTGGGGTTTTGGGAGAGTCGCACTTTGATGAGCTGCCGCAGGTTGAACCCCAACCCCAACCCCAACCCCAGCCCGCTCTCCCATTCACAATTTCGTACATTTCGCAAGAGCTTGTGACTTTTCAACCGTCTTTTGTCCGTCTCTGTGTTGATTTCTTTTTGTTTTTGTTTTCGCTTTTGTTTTGTCTCCACTCGTGGATGCCCTTAAAAATGGGAATATGATTTTGAGATCTTGATCTGTATTTCTTGCAAAGGCTGGCTGGCAAAGGGACCTCGGATGATGGTCAAACCCACGAGAATGCAAAAACAAATTACATGTCGTGTACCAACTTCGATATCGGATGACTTTAGGATGCAGAATACGGGAATAGAGAACGAAGATCACTCGGTGAGGGTATGTACGGCCTCGTGTAACCGAAGTTCGCCTTTCTTTCTGGTTTTGTTGGGGGGGGCTTGGGCTTTCGCACGTAAGCGACGAGAATTATTTTTATGGGCCACACAAAAGCCAGAGCCAGAGCCGGAGCCATAGCTTATCTACGGCGTGGGATCGAGAGAACAGGATGAGGTATGGAGATGGGGGATGGGGGATGGATCGGACGTGCCTGTGTTTCATGCTTACCTGTAGCTCAGCCTCCAGCTGATTGGTGTGACCAGCCAGATTGGGCAGTGCGGTCATATTGTAACCAAGGCCCTGGCAGGCGGACACCGCTATTCGCTGACATTGTAATCCACTCGTGTGGTGGTGCTGGTGGCCCACCACTTGGCCGTGTCCATCGAGGCTGGCGCTTCCACCGATTCCCAGCCAGATGCTGTGCAGGATCAAGCCCAGGGCCGTTGCACGAGACAACATTTGTTCTTGGTTATCGGGGCGCGGGCAAAGGGTTAAGGAAGTCCCGTGTGGAAGCTGCTGTCTCGCGGACAGGAGATGATTTCAGGGTCTCAGGGTCAGGTGTAAACGGGCTTCATGGCAACGAGTTGGCAATGATTACACACTCGCGAGGAATCACGTGAAAAAAATACAACTAATATTCCACCAAGTACTATACAGACGCCAAGACAGATATGGATTCCCAATTCCTTCAGATCTGTTCCAGAAACTGTTCCGATTACGTTCCTTATACGTATTCCTCGAACCGAATCGCTGGCAGAAGCACTATCCCGAACGATACCGGCATGTATGGACACCGGATAATTTCGTGGGAGATATCAGCGAAAATTCGACACTATTTCTGTTGTTTCCATTTCCCAGTTTCTCAGATTAAGGCGCCTAATCCAGATTTTCTTTGATCATTTCTCATTAATTTCCTCGTTAATCAATTGTTTTCACACACTTCCTTGCTTTGCCATTTATTTACGCGTGTTTCACGTATTTTCCGATGAAAAATTTCAAAAATACGAAAATGCGCGCCCTGTTGTTAACGGTCCGAGTGTTTTTTCGGTTGTGTGGTTCGTTGTTCGCGCGCTGTCCATACCCATGCCTTTCCATAGCCCAGATACTCGAACAAGGTTCGACCCGGCTTATGGCCACATGACATTAGACTTTGCTAAATTCCCAACTGCATGAACAGCGATAGCCTCATGGGTAAAGCATGCTGGAGGAGGGAGATGCTTGCATGTACATATGTATGTACATACATACATATACATATGCGTCAGCTCCCAGTTTCGAGCTCTGATTGTTAAACTTTTTCAGCTTTTCCACTGATAGCCGGGATATGTTTCTGAACACGGCTACGCGCACTTATTTAGTCTTCTGTCTCTCATTTCATCTCTCTCTTCGCAGCAAAGCTATGTTATAATGTTAATGTTATGCTAGTGTTATAGCACCATTAGCCGGTTCGATCCAACCAAATGTTGCAGCCAATCAAACGCGTCGAGCATGTTCGATGGATGGCTAAAACAGTTCTTTTTCGCTTGAAGAATGTTCGATGGAGCTGTTTACCGTTTTCATACCATATATTAATTTTAAAATAAAATGCAAAATTAAAATGGCACACAACAAAAATTCTATGATTTACAAATATAAAATACACAAAGCAAAAACGGGAGGATCGGCCTTTTTATCCACTGTGCATCGTCCCATAAATTAGATATTGCATTCCCAAAAATGGCCTTACAGGTTGATCCACGGTATACTAATAAAGGTAGTCGTATCGGCTCGCTCGCTCTCTGTTTTGCTTCTTTCGATTCAGTCTGTTGTGAACAGTTGTGAGCTCTCTTCTCTCTCTTCTGTCATTTTGACACTTACGAATACCTTCTTTGCTGCTCTCTATGCGACTACCTTTATTAGTGTACTCTGGGTTGATCCTGCTTTCGCGGGAATGTGATCCAAATCATGCTTTAGGAGCCAACTAGAGTGTTATCCCTCCTAATCGCTATATATGAACATATGTATTTATCCTATATACATATGTATATAATTCGAAAGTGATTGTCCAATTATTGGCTATTGGCGTACCATCAAGATGATCCCCTTTGGTGGGGACAGCGGTGAGTGCAAACAATCCCATCCGTTTGTTCATTTCAATGTCGTCGGGCGGATCTGGATCGGTTTTGGGTTGCAGTATCTTTAAAATATTAATTATCCAGACTGTGGAACACAATCCAAACCAATGTCCTTTCGACGACCAGTTTTCTGGGTGGGGCGACATTTTACTATGGCTATCTACCATTGTACATTTTCCTATTCATTTTCATTTTCAATTGTATAGACCCATTGATCCTAAAAATGTATCTATATACATACATATGTGTGTTAATCCATCAGTTCAACAAATCGGCTGAGGATTCGTAGACGTTCCCTTTCAAGATGGAACAAGGTTCATTTATACAATGTTGGGATTGGATGAGGCTATGCGGTTTGAGGCTGTTGTGGAGAAGAAATCATTTCGATTTGTTTCTACAAACTGGAACACTTAATAGATACATATGCTTAACGATAGTTAACGTCCTAGGATTAATAGTCGTAGATACTATGCACCTGGCCGTCAACGCCTCACCTTTTACGAACACACCCTGTACGCCGTACGTGTATGGTGGGGAAATTCGATCGGCAACAACGACAGCGACCAGCCAACCGCAACAGCCAGCGGCAGGCGGCAGGGTGGTAGAACTGCAGGGGGAGCTGGGGTGGGGTAAATGCAATTGAACACGGCGACCACCACACGTTGCTGCTGCAGTTGCAGTTGCAGCGACTTTGACTTGGACTTGGACGGGCGGCAAATGTCGGCAATCTTTGATGTGTGCTTTGATTTCCGGCATCGAGATAAGATTTTTGTTCTGCCTTCTCCTCCTCCTCCTCCAGCTCCAAGTTTTGCTGCAACTCCAGCTCCTGCTCCTGCTCCTTCTCATTCATTTTCTCGCAGTATTTTCGTTGCTGCTCCTTGCCTTTGGCTCTCATTCTCCTCTCTGTCCAGGCGCAGAGAAAATTGCAAAACCAACAAGGAATTGCAGTAAATTATTGAAGGAAGGAAGATGTTAGATGGCCCACCTGTTCCCATCTCTCACACTGATCCTTTTCCAGTTTCCCAGATCCAAAAATACGCTCAATTGGAAATAAATCGAGGCGCACTTCCGTAGGGCTCTTCCACTTCCACTTCTCTTCCTCTCTCCCCCTGTCTTTCTGTTTCTATTTCCCAATTGTCACAGCAGCTAATCCTACATGTAAGCAGTGCACAAGAAGAAAGAAAGAGCAAGAGAGAGTGGGGGTGGGAGAGAGAGTTTGTATTTGTTTTGGAAGTGCGCACGTAAAAATATCTTCAAAGAGAATCGATTTGACTGGATGGAATCTGGAATGAAATGGCTGCAGCCATATAATAGCTAATGGTAAGCACTATCCCAATCCCCCTATACCCAAACACAAACACAGTCCCGAACCCATGCCCAAACCCAAACCCAAACCCAAACCATGCCCATACCCATACTCATACCCTACGCCAGCCCTCCTGCAGCAACAGATCATCTTTTGTTTACCCTCCCTATTCTCTTCTCACATTCTTCTTGCGGGGGCTCAAGAGCGTCTCTCTTAAGTGTCTCGCACTGTTTGAGGATCGTTTGAGGATCGATCGTCGGGGATCGCTTTGGATTAAACCAATTGTGGCAATGGGGGATCGTTATTCTATACTGTTTGCCCAATGTTTGCATTATGATTTTCAGCGAATGTTTGCAATGCTCAGAATCCATATACAACACTAAGGAATGAATGAATGTTGAACTGCACTTAAGCTATATCCGGCTCTTCGCCTGGGCTCCACTCAAAGTATGGATCATTTTGCTTATGTGTGTACATATGTATATCTGTCAGTGGAGCAGCAATCTGCTTCCGCGAAAGCTGCCCATTCAGTCGCATTATAACATTGCCACTTTTATCGAATAAATAAAGTCGACCCATGGAATGGGAGACCTCACGACACAGCACTACCGCCTCCGCAGCGAATGCTGCTGACAATGCAATCGTTCCTCAGAGGAACCCCCTGTCAATAATTCAACTCATATCAAAAAATAGAGTTAAGTTAGTTTAATAAAGTTAGTAACAGAAGCAGTACCAAAACAGTACCTGTCACTCATCTTCACTCTCAATCATCACGGGCTGTCTTCAGATCCTCCTGCAGTCCAACTGATTCAAGATCTACACCCACGCACATTGGAAATTGGCAATGTCCTTTCTTTATTTCTTTTAAAGATTGGCTGATCTTAGCTTAATTGTTTTCCGATGATAATTGTCTTTTATAGATTGTACGAGTCCTGTTCTATCCTGTGTTATCCAATTCTGTGGACAGTTCCCATAGCATCTGTAAATCCCGAGTCAAACCGATTCCATTTCCATTCTGTGCACTTTACGAACCTTATGCACACATCTCAAAGTGGAACCGCGGAGGGTGAGGATGGGGATGGGGATTTGCTCATCCGTTAAGCGCTGTCAACATGGAAAACGATCATATTTTCCACACGGCTTCGCAGTCACAGTTTCCGTCCTCGTCTTCGTCTTCGTCTTAGTCTTTGACTTCGATTTGGGTCTGGCTTCATGTTTGCATGTTTGCTGGCGTCTTTGATTTGTTTGCGCTTTTCCGATTCTGCATGGCTTTCCTCCTCCTTCACTCCCTGGCATTTTCCGCGATGTTTGACAAAGATATGTATGTACGTCCAACGAACGTTCTGATGCGATGCCATCATCGGAGTGGATGTCCGACCGACCAACCCGCTCTCCCACATTCGTCTCGGGCTCTCGGACTCGGATTTGGACTCTGCCTCTCCTCTCCCTCTATCGTTGGTCTGCTGGTCGCTGGCTGCTTGTGTGTGTGAGCCATTAACTAGTTTTCTGGTCGGCCGAGTTCAAACGCGCTTATTAATCTCTGGTACTTGTGTTTAGTACTTTTAAATACGTTTTGAGTACTTTATTCAGTATGCTTGATGTTTCGCCGCCGCTTCGAGTCACGATATTTGTATGCTACTCTCCTCATCCTCATCCCCAGCCCCAGCTCCAGCCAAGCTCTTCCACTCATCCACTCAGCCTCAGCCGCTCTCGTCTTCCTCCGCCATGCCATCCACCCGATTCGTTTCTACTTTTTTCGTTGTTTTTTCACCTCTCGCGGATTGGACGCGCGTCAATATTTATTTTATTTATCTTCTTATTTCCTCTGCACTGAGAGAAAAACACCATAGTAAAGGGAAGCACAACAGGGAAGCGAAATTTTATTGAAAAATCTAAAAGAAAAGGATTTTTAACACTCGTCAGGCGCCTTGGCCTTGCCACAGCCCAAAAGAATATCCGTGCCCGTTGCCTTCCTCGGATATGATGTCTATGTCCGTTACTCCCCTGGATACGGAATCGCGATCGATGGCCTGTTCAAGGGCCGACTGGACGAGCACCAGCTCCTCTATCTCCATGTTCGGACTATAGCTGTGTCGGAGCATGCGACTAATGTGTACATCTGTGAATCCGATTACGCTATAGTCACCCACAATGGTCGGCCGACCACTTGTCCAGAAATTTATACGAGCCGATCTATGTATATATGTATGTATATATGTACATATGTATGAACATATGTCATATACACTTGGCGGCAAGCCCCTGCCCATTCGCTTCTCTCGTGCGCCAATCCCAGCAAAATAATAATTTTATTTGAATTAAATATGAAATATATCTAAATTAATAATTAATTTAATTTAAATGAATTTAATTTAAATATGAAATATTTGTCAAAATGTAAGTAAAAGCACTTCAGTTTTAGTATTTCCACTTCTGGGGACAAAAAGAATGCCAAAAATACATATTTGAAACTAAGTGAAAATATAACAATTTCAGGGATTTTTTCTCTGGGTGTACACACGGATCTCCCATTGCCCTGGGTGGGCCAGGGGGAATACAAGTATCTTTATCTGCCTGCATTTCTACACCCCGTACCGGGCGCCTGCAATTCAATATGGCTGGAATCCCCGATGGGATTTCCCAGTTAACATGATGCCATGCGGCCACTCTTGATACAAAGCTACATTTTGCAGGGTACGCGCTGTACTCACTTAGTCGCGCGGCATTGCCCCTGGGTTAAAGCCAGAAGAGGTATCAGTGGGGATCAATCCGATAAACAGCAGTTTTGCCAGTCGCCCGAGAACGATACGCGATTGTGAGTGTGCTGCTAGATCAAAAAATGTCATATATTACCAAATATTAGGGAGGCAGGGTATTCGATAGTCCGGAATGTGTGGGCGAGCTTCATGCTTGATGGATTTGCCTGTCGCTTTGTTTGCTTCTCGTTTTGAAGAAGCCATAGGAATAATGCGATAATTACAATGCCAAGAATCATTCGGCCCAGGTAGGTGGTAAGGGGAGTCGTGTGAATTACCGCGGCTAAGTCCAAAGGACCAAACGACAGTCTTAAATTACTTGTCGGACAAGCGATTGGCCATGGGCAGTGACAGTGGCAGTAGCAGTGACAGTGGCAGGGTCCCGGGGATTAGGCGGCAATGAGGAAGAGGAGTCTCTTCTGTTGTTCGTTCGGCCTACCAATAGAGGGGGAGTCACACATACAGATCCATAGATGGGGATTCTACTGTTACTAATTCAAGAACGGTAAACGACAGCCGCATAAATCTCTCACCAGAGAGTGGGTGTGGAAGAAAGCCAGTCACAACGTGACAAATGTTTGCGATATGGGTATTATTCGGGTACCAGTATGTACGAGTATACATTTACATGAAGGACGGTACAAGTTTCACATGGGTGTTTTGTTTGTAAACCCAAAAGATTAAAGAGAATCTGCCTGCGTTCGGGGTGATTGACTAATTGAGAAACTATTTCTTCTGGTTAGACATTAGCCGCCAGGAGTACTCATACATTAGGAGTGCAAATGAGCTCTCTTTAGATCACCAATTGATTCCAGAACTAAGACGAACGAGGGGTGCTGCTGCAAGTAAGATCCTATCTGATTATATCACAGCTTACACTGAATGAGAAGGAATTATGCATTTTGATTTTCCTAAACAAGTGCATTTCATTTAATTTAATTTCATTTCCTTTCCTTAATTTTCTAAACCAATTCCCGTTGTGCGAATATGTACGAGCGTCATCGATTAAGCTCCTACAAATTGTTGAGCACTGTGTGGTTATTTGATAGGCCTAATTGAAGGATTTATTCATTTCAGTTCATCTTTGAGATGCCTGAAGCTCTCGCTGTTGGTAACTGATACGCAGGCGGGCGGCACAAGGACGGCGGAGGACGGATAAGGGGAAGGGGAAGGCGAACGAAGCCTGGCGCTAGTCCGCGTAAAAGACAAGACCCGCAAAACAACAATACAACTCAGCAAAGTCCCAGCCCCAGTCCCAGCCTCAGTCCCAACAATAACGAGGGGGAACGTTATGAGCCGCGGCAAAGGCCGCGGCTCTACCTTTACCCGGTACTCAGTCAGTATATACATACATACATACATTTATGAGCTTACGATTTATGAAATGTATTATATGTTCGCAAAAGGGACGAATTAAATTTTGGGCAAAAAATAATATTTAAAATATAAAAAAATGAAGTCAAAACATTTTTGGAATTTTTATACATGTTTCCATTTTTGTTTACCTATGATTTTTACATCTGCTTCTACATTTCTACATGACATGTATAACTACATATTTCAGACGTGGAAGTGTTTGCGAGTGAGAGAGGGAATGAGAAGCGCTTGGCAGGCGTTGCGTAGCCACTGAAATTTAATTTGTTTCTTTTGGCCATAATAATGATCCGACCTGATCCATATTCGGCAATATGGTAGATATGGTAATTTTCCATGATTCTGCGTTTGGTTTTCATTTATCTTAAAAATTGTGGATTCCACAGATTTTCGTTTTTTGTGGGGGCGGAAGGAGGCGTGGCAAAATTTTGAAATAAACTCGTGCTGGTTTGATATCACAGAAGTTTGGATAGAAAGTTTGGTTGCTCTAGCTCTTATAGTCTCTGAGAACTAGGCGTCAAAAAATACGAATGGGCAAAGCAGATGGGGTCGCGTGTAAGAGAGAGCGAGAGGGAATGATGACTTTCGAATTGGTTTTCTTCATTGTAGCTATAATAATGATCCGATCTGATCCAGATTCAACACTCTGATAGAAATGGTCATTCTCTGTGATTCTGCATATTTAGTTTTCTGGTATCTTCAAAATTGTGTATGCCACAGACTTTCGTTCTTTGTGCGGGCGGAAAGGGGCGGGGTGAAATTTTGAAATACACTTTGAGTAGTTTGATAACACAGGAGACTGAATACAAAACTAGGTTACTCTAGCTTTAATAGTCTATGAGATATAGGCGCAAATGAAGACGGACGGACGGACGGACGGACGGACAGACAGACATGGCTATATCGACTCGGCTATTGATGCTGATCAAGAATATATATACTTTACGGGGTCGGAAACGCTTCCTTCTGGGCGTTACACACAACCGTTAACCACACAAATCTAATATACCCCTATACTCTTCGAGTACCGGGTATAAAAATACGACGGAAAGTACACAAAAAATAAACCAAAATCTCGCATAAAAAATCCGAAGAATAAACTCTGCTAAAAGCCCATGAAAAACTATTAAACAAAGGCTCGGTTTTGATACCCTTTCTCATGCAGCTGGACCAGACCAGATTGAAGGCATGTAAATATTTCTGGGGTGTTCTTTGGGTATTGGAAACCCCATTTCTAGCTTCCAATAATACGCAAAACTATAACGATACTGAACCAATCCCAGGAACAACATGGGAAAAACTATAACTAATATGATTAAGGTATTCGTATGTACTCTAACAGATACTAGTAGAGTTAGTCCTCAGACTTGAAAAAACTAAAATGAAAATGAACTAAAAGGGATTGAGCGGGATCTTAAGTGATTCCTTCTGATCAAAACTTGTGTAGCCTCCTTCGGCAAGGGTATACGAAAAGCTCGGGAACTACTTCAACCATAACCTAATATGATATCTTTTGTGCGCGGCCCTAGACAATCGTCTATAGGGATCGATGGCTAGGATGGCCGATGGAAAGGAAGGCGCGTCGAAAATAATTTGCCATATCCTGGCAAGCGGAACGGAACCGAACCGAACGGGACAGGACAGGACAGGGGCATAGCATACCGTCGGATGGCGTATGGGTATGAAAAGAGGGAGAGATAAGAGTGGCCGAGAGCCGAGGGAACTTTGTCGGCGAAAGATGAAAGCAGAGCTGGGGTGCTAATAAAGTTGCCCACAAAGAACTTTGATCCATGGCCCAAAGAGGAAAGCGGTGAGCGGTGGAGACGATCATCGTATGCACTCGAAACTCCGCTCTGTAGTGTGGTATAGGTGCTAATTTAGCGACCCCACACAGACACACAGACAGACAGCCAGTTCGGACAGACAGATAGACAGACAGACAGACAGACAGACAGACAGAGGGACAGACAGGAAGACCAACTGGCTGGCTGACTGGCTGGCTGGGTGGGGGACACGCACACAGGATTTCCATTTTCAACAGAAATGAACTTCAGATAACAGACTAAATGTCAAAATTATCAACACACTCGATGCCCAATTAACCCATGGTTGCCACATGGCCCCACTAAATCTAGACAACTCTAAGCCTTGGAGCCATACAGCTCCAAGGGCCATTCCAAATGTAGTTGGTTTTTTGCGGAAAGGAAATCATCAAAATAAGATTCGTCTGCAATCAACCCCTTGGGGTAGAGACTGACCGATTGTTTCATTGAATCCAAATTGTCATGTCAAGCCGGTGCCAAAGCGCCTGCAAAAAAGTGTTGTCACGCCAGAGAATGAAATAACAAAATATACGCCGTCGTTGGACGCATCTCCCCAGTTTACATGGAAAAAAAATAGAATATTAACAATAATTTAGTAATTAAAGATGAGATAATTTTTGCACGTACATACATATATATGTACATACATATGTATATATTTTTACAGATCTGCCTAACCGTTCTTTCACTTTTATCCCTTCATTTTTATATATGGATAAGTTTAATATGGACTTAATTTGTTTCAAGATTTGTAAATAAGAAGAATTATATTATTTGTTTCTTCAATAAAACACTCTTTAATGGGTTAAGCCCGGCAATGTGAGCTCCAGTCTTTGGGTATTGAAGATTACAGATGGAGCGAGAATGAGGATGGGGATGAGAATGTGGGGATATGGGGATATAGGGAGCCCAGACAAAGTGCAAATATGTGTTGACCGACCACAAAGCACACAGCACAGGAACCACAGCACACACATGGCCAGAGCCAGAGTCAGAGTCAATGGGAATCCGGCTAAAAGCCAAAAGGGAGGAGGTGGAAGAGAAGGAGGCGCATCGCATCGCATGGCTGAGTGACTGAACGTGGCTCGCCTTACCTCGAGATGCCAAAGTGCATCAGGCACTAAAATGCAGAAAATTGAAACAGGCTTATAATGAAATGAAAGCGCCGCGAGAGATGAGATGCCTCGATGGTTGTTTGGATGGGTGCCGCAGTATGGGTCTGAGTCTGCGTCTCGGTCTCGGTCTCGGTATGGCTCTGGGTATGGGTATGGGTCTGGGCTATCGCTATCTCTGGCTGACTGGCGTCCAGTCAAATGGATATGGGACCGCGCGAAGATGGTGGCAAACAAGAGCGAAAATAAAAGCAAAACAGGTAGGACAGGCCCAATATTCTGTGTTCGGACTAGAAAATACCCACTCATGTGTGAGTGTGTGATCTAATTGGAATGGAAAATCCATATAGTCCTCTTGTACAGACTTTAATCGATATTTATTTCGAATGATCTTTGCACTGCTGGTATTCCATCGAATATGTACATAGGTTTTCATGATATGAGTGGAATGGAATGTAGTGGCACCTGCCGTCTGACTGTTCGATCCCATCCGTTCTGCTCTGTTCTCCATCAACCTAAGGAGAGAAAAAAAGCAAACAAAAGAAAAAAAAATGAAGAACACAAAGAGTCAATTAATTAGTAGATGGATCCACGATTATCGCTATATTAACATTGCACTGCTGTTGCAGTCGGAATTGTAGTAGTTGTTGTAGTAGTCGGGGCAGGGGCTGCGAATGGGGCTGCGGCTGGGAGTCGGAGAGTGGTCTTCCTTTTACTTAAGATAACGCCCAGAGCCGCAATGGAATCGGGCAGGCAGGCACACTGGAAGCTGGGGCGTTCATTAAATGATAAGAATGCGACGGCCAGCGGGGCAGCAGTGATAAGAGAGCATTTGAACTAGCCCGCTGAACAGGTACGAGAGCAACAGCAACAGCAGGCAAACCAGACAGTCGCACCAGCAGGCAGCAGCTGCCGGTTATAAATGATTTGCTCTCCCTCCCACTCCCACTCCCATCACTCTGGAAGTGTGTTCACTCTCTCCCCAATCGAAATGCATTTGAGAGAGCCACACACACACACACACACACATACATACTTTCAGAGAATTCCAGGAATTGGAAGGCTTCTTAGGGCAGGAGACAGAGAGACATAGAGTGAGAGAGAGAGCGCCTGGCGTTATTGTACTGTCGTTTTATAGTACATATTTTTGAACTAGAATTTAGAAACGGACACATGAACGAGGATATCATTCAGACGGTAAATATCTTCGGTATAAAGTAACTTGTTGGCCAGCTGGCCAGATTACGTAGAAGAGAAGTGCATTCGGGGCAGTCGGGGCAGTCGAAGAGTATCATGGCGAAACAGGGGAAACAGAAGCTGTAAAGAGAAATATGATTTAAATACACGCAATCCTCGAGGCGCCACAGCGGGAAGCAGCAGTCCGGACTCGGACTCTGCAGTCCCAGTATTCAGTCGTCAGTCGTGGAGTCTTGAAATTTATGATGCAATTTACTTGCAAAAACAGAGACACACGCACTGGAACTCGAACTGGAACTGGAACTGAAACTGGAAGTGGAACATCAGACAAATATCGGGGAATAAGTCTGTTTTACTCTCCCTCGGTCTTCCTCGCTCTCCCTCTCTCTTGCTGTTTTGGCAATGCAAATTATTGGCATCGATCAAATCGAATCCAATTACAAGGCAATACACATAAATGGGGGAAAGGGCTTAGTAAATTACTAAACAATTATGCCTGGTCCACTAGAAAACATTCTGGCAAATTACAGCAGAGGTGCGTCAATTAGAAACAATTAAAATACCTCTTGTTTGTGTGTCCTTTAATGATACGAACAGCAAACGAGTGTTTGTCAGGCAGATACAATACATAGAAACTGCAGGTCTGGTAGAAACTGGTATCTTGACGTCTGATACTGAAATGGTATGATAAATCGAGATTTCAATTAAAAATGTGTGTTCTTAATAGAATTCAGTTTGAGATAAAAAGTTCAACGAACATAATGCTTTAAGTAAATCTTTTGAGAAAACAAACAAAACCATCCGGATACCGTATGTATCCATTTTAAATCGTTACTCTAAGTTGTCTCCAAAAATTGACCTTCTTCTTCATATGCCTACATTTTTCTAATTTCCAATTATTCTATTGTTTAGCGGAGGATATGGAATACATCACCTAGATTGAAAATAAGATTTGAATAATTTATTGTGTGTTTGTGGCCGGAGCTGCTAAGCGAGAGCGTTAGCTTTAGCGAGAAAAAGGCAGAGATACCTACAGAAAATAGCAAATGCAAACAAATACATATGTATGCTCGATGGCATTTACTTTACGTTGCTATAAGAAATGATCTGTTATAATTTTGTTATATTTCAGGGATGGGCTTTCTTGCTTGCTATCATATTTATGTGACCATTTCTGTTCCTGCCGCCGTTTACAGATACTATTTTTCTGGACAAGGATTATCCCAGATACGATTATTGTATGGAAAGAGAATACTAGTGGATGACGATGACTCATAGTCATTGTGCAGGTGTCCAGGGTCTCAGGTCGAGGAATCAAACAAACGAAGCGGCGCGATGACTCAGGTTCAAAGACACACACAACTTTTAAGACTTTTTCCAGGTAAACGGAACCCCAAGTTCCTCATAAAACAAACCAAAAAACACACACACTCAAAACAAATCAACCCCGACCAAAAACGTAGATTTAACAGTACAAAATCCAACAACTAAACCTTGCTTTGCATAAATACATACATACATATTTCATTATTTTTTCTCTTTAAAGCGGTGCAGGGCGCTTCTTCAAGTCGAAATACCCTTTCCAAGGGAATAAAAGACGCGACGCAGGCTGTGGCTTCCTCACTCAACATACTGACGCTCGTTGTCATCGTGTTGGCCGTGTCCAATGCGGCAATCCCGGTGCATGGTCCATTCCACGCGGCATGCTGCATGCTGCATGCGGCATGCTGCATCTACCTTCCGTCTCTCGCATCGTTTCTTGCGTTTTTGTGCGAAATTATCATTGGTATTATTATCCATTATGAAGCCTAATGCGCACAGTTCCTGTGTCTTCCAGGGCTGGATGATATATGATATATGAACGTATCGTGTAATGGCTGCAAATGAGAGCTCCGCTCCGCACAGCTCCGCACCGCTCCACGTCGTAAAAAGTTGTAGAGCGACAGGGGAAGGGGCAGGCCAGGGCAGGGCGACACTGTGGCAGTGGAAAGTCATTCAAGAATTTTCCTCCAGCATGGGAAGAACGGCGAGAGGGAAAAACTGTGCGACAACAACAACTCAATTGACGCAAATTGCTCCAAATATGGCCGGAAGACCGGGGACCATAAAATACACTCGCAGAAAACACTTTAAAGTCTTTGTAGTCTTATAATTCTCTTAAAATGCCAAAATATATAATATCTATGAATTACTTGTGCGAATATCTACTATTTGTTCTAAAAGTATTTGAATATTGTTTTAATATTTAATATTCAATAGAATAATTGGAATCAGCCTTTCTTTTCCTTTTTCTTTCACTTTTATCATGACAATAATTTTCTCATCGTGTACAGATCGGGCTAGGATCAAGATTCAGCCCAAAATTCGAGCTGAAAATTGAATGCACGTTTTTTTGTTCGGTTCTCCTGCCGCTCCATCGTGCGGGTTGCACGGTCCCACGTCCCCCTCCATCGAATTCGTCTTGGGCTGCGTCTCGTGGCTCTTCCTCGTCGGCTTTGAGCTTTGCTGTGCTTCTTGTTTTTGTTGCTGCCGCATGAAATATTGCCCCGAGGGGCGGTTCAATTTTGATGCATTTACAACGTTCAGGGTGTTGGTAATTATAGGGACTTTATGTCTGGAAGTTTCCTTTATGATAGGGTTTTTACTCTCAAGTTTCTTTCTTCGGCCGTTCTTGTTGCTTTTGTATTGCTTTTGATTGCTGAATTAAGTCGGTCGAATGGTTGTTTTTATTTATTTTTTTCCTTTTTTGTAGTCTTGTAGGGAAACGCCCGTAACCTGAAGGTGAAGGTAGAAACTGAAATCCATATGTACTCGAATGCGGGACAAAAATGTATTCTGTGGGAAGAGGGAACACTCCAATTGAATCGAATGCTCAATTCGAGCGGAAAGAGAATTGCTAAAAAATTTAACCAATAACCACAGATAGGGACACTTTTGAGAGAGCGGTCACTGCAAAACTGTCTTTGAAAGACCACTGCGAAATAAGTGTCTTCAAAAATGGTTTTTTCTTGCTGTGTGCGAGAAAGAGAAAAGAATATGCCTGAGCAATTCATGTGCATAAATGTTATGTAGGAAAACACAGGCGCACGCGTAGATACAAAAGGACTGTTTTCCGAAAGTGTCAGATCAAAATAGTGCCTGAGAGAGAACACAAAAAAAAGTGTTTTGGTCTGAGAAGAACAGTTGTTGGGCGAAAACACTTTTGAATGTGTTTTTTCGCTCCACGTTCTCAAAGTGTTCGTAGAAGATCGGGTTTTTCGGATACTTTTTTAAAAACCATTTTTGGTTGACGGTTATTTGCGAGCTCTGCTTCTAACATTATCCACACTTGAAAATATCGTTATCGCCCCTCGGTCGGTTGGGCGGGAGGAGGACTGCGTTCTTGCCTGGGATCCGCGCGTAAGAGCCATCAGTTGGTTTCGCTTGGGCCACTTGATGGTGCAGTCATAGCATATCAACGTCCTAAAGAAAAAACAATGATTTTCGTAACTACCATTATTACTATATGCTGCCAAAACGGACCCAAAAACATTTGGGAACTACATAAATACATATTAAAACTTTCATTTATTTAAATAAGATATGAATAGATTCATATTTAGTCACAATACAAGTGTATTTGAAAGGCCCGCTAAGAATTGACACTTTACCACACTGTAAATTTATGTGTTATCGGTGCGCAGCTGCTTTCGTTTTGCCACACTTACAATAATCGCTTATCGATCGAATGCCGCAAAATAATCGAGATGATCGAAATTTGATTGTAAAATATGTAGAATTGTTCCTGCTATTGTTAATTTTAAATTTATTACACAAAAGCATTTTATTGTTAATTGAAAAAAATTGAAAAAATAAGTACTTGGTCATGACAGCGATAGCGTGAATTCTATCGAAGCATAGCCATATTCCCGAGCAAAGTCTCCAAACCCCGCTAGTTCTTTAATTTCTCAATGACGTGCTGGGTGTATGCAGCCACAAAGTTGGCCATTTCTGCATACGTCTGATAAGCATTATGCCTCATGGGCGCCATCCCATAGCCTCTGTCAGGTGGAGACGCTAGTGATACCCGTGGTGGAGGCGGCGGCGGGGCAGCAGCAGCAAGAGGTGGAGGAGCAGAAATGTGGTACACAGTGGGCTGTTCTCGGGGAACAAGCGACAGGCAAATGTCCCCGACCTGCAATTGCTGGCACTTAAGCTCGTACAGTTGGAACGATAATTGCGGATTGCAGGAGGCCCAGCCCTGGCCATAGACGAACAACGGATGGCCCGGCAACACATCCATATTGACCTGTAAGCGGGGAGTAAAAGTGAAAGTGGAATCGGATTTGAGGCGCCAGTGGAGTGCTCTCACCTTGGAGTGTCGGGTGTCGTAGCTAAAGGTGATGGTTACATGCGACGAGGTGGACAGGTGTCCCCTGTCAATCCGTACGACGGTGGCCTCTCTCAGATCGAAGAGCTGGCTGCGCAGCGCCGATTGAATGAAGTCCTCTGTGCGAATGTCCTCCACACGACGCATCGCTCCATTGGATAGCTCAATATAGGAGCCTTTTCTGAAGCAGCCACTAGACTCCACATGACTGCAACGGATCAATTAATCACACACACACAAACACACACACACAAAAAGAGATGCTTACTTGCTGGCCGTCGCCGCCATCTGCGGCTGCATCGGCTGCTGTGGCTGTGGCATCTTGAATGGCTTGTAGCCGTGATTGGGCACAAATTCCATTTGAATCTGCATGGCTATGATGTATGGTATGGTGGATGACAACCTTTCCGCAGGAGGGTAAACTATCAACTGATGGCTGCGGTGCCCGATCAGGCAATTGATATTCATTCAGTCGGGAGCGTGTTTTCCGTGGAAATTCCAAAGAATGTGTCGAATGTGCCACACTGGCTGTTGCACGTACCTGTTTTATGATTGCCGGCAGTCCGCGCGGTATTCCTGCCATAATCTGCTCAAGGCGACAGGTACGCGGCATCCCACTAGAACGCAGACAATGGGTCGGCATCGGCGTCGTCTCAGCGTGCATCGGATCGGTTTCGGTCGGTTTCTGCTTAATAGTTTGAGCCATTGTTTGGCTCGCTTCGAAGATGCGGCGCCGAGCTGGCTGTTGCGCCAGGCGCCTTGTAGTCTCGTACATACCATCCCAGCCCGTCCCACATCCCATTCGATCCCATCTGAACCCATGCAGATTTCTATTGAATATTCTATTCAAGTATTCCAGTTTTTCGTTTATTTGGTTTTACGCTTTCGCTTGGCAGACGAGGAGTATGTGGCTGTGGCCTTGGGAGCAGCCACCTTTGGCCAGGCTACGCCCATGGCATACAGATAGTAGCGTCCAAAGAAGTAGACCACACCGATGGCCGAGTATGTGGATGTCAATAGCAGCGGCATGAAGGGCAGTCGGATGTGAAGGCCCAGCAGTCGGCTGAAGATGTGCTCGTACAGCGGTATGGCTATGAAGCCCAGCATATATACCCACTCCAGCCAATGGAAGCCTTTAAAGCCCGGAAACATGCGATACAGCTGGCCATAGAGCATGGCCATGTACGACAAGTAGAGGGAGTAGCGCGGCACGTACAAGTCAATGTCGAAGAGCAGTGGGAACAGCGAAAAGTACCCGGCAATGCCTAGGATGTAGGCATACCTGGCATCCTCGCGATTCACCAAGGTCAGCAGGCTATGGCAGACAAACAGGAGAGAACAGAACAGAACTAATTTTTAGCCACGCCGCAATACGCCGCATTCAGGCACTCACCTTAGAGGTATCAGGCACATGAGAATGGCCTTTTCGTGGACGTGCCAGCCGAACATGAACGAGGAACAGGCACACAGCACCACAGCTCGCAGGAACATTAAGGGGCTTTGCCTGCAATGATCACAAATAGAAAATTGCCAAAATGGTCAGGTCAAAACTCAAAAGCTTACTTCTTGGAGCTCTTGAAGAGCTTTAGCAGAATCGGCAGCATAAAGACGATGGTCAGGCCAAAAGTCATGGACGGTGTAATGGTCGGCAGAACGGCGTGATCGATCTGCTGGACCAGACCCGATGTGGTCGATGGCCCAGAACTGGCTGTCTTCAGCACATTGGCGGCCACCTTGTCGGCGGTGTTGTATAGCGCCCATATGTTAGGGCCCAGTAGGCGTGCGTGAGTCCCCGCTTGAAGGGGAATAGGCGGGACATAATCTGCGGCAGCTGATTCCAGAATGGGCCGAAGGAGACCGCAAATGGCGCCAGTCCGACGGCCAACAGCTTCGAGAGGGATCTCCAAAAGGAGCCACCCTTGGCGTTGGCCTGCTCTAGGCAGTAGAACCGTAGGAAGTATACGGCGAAAGGCGGCGCCAAGTACAGGAAGATGTGCTTGAAGTTCAGCAGAACAGCAAAGACGAAGGCGCTCCAGAGGAAGCGCTGGCGTATCAATGCACTTATGCTCAGCAGGAGCATACCGAACATGAAGCCATTATACTGGAAGTGAATGTGATCGACGAAGATGAGGCCAACATTGAGGAGCAGCAGCAGGGAGCCGGCAAAGAACTGCTGGCTGCCTTTGACTACGCCCAGGGCGCTCATGCTACTGCGCACGCCCAGGACGTAGATCAGGTCCATGGCCGTCACCGACAGTCGCTGAAAGTACAATGTGGCCTTTGACTCATAGTTGAGGTTCTCCACAATCAGCATTCGGGGATCGACGAATCGCGCCAACTGCGACAGCAGCCATTCAAAATACGCAAATAAAGGGGGATAGTCCAGCGTCCACTCGCTCGTGTTTTCCAAATACCAGCGATTCATAGGCAGGCTATGCGTGATGGCCAGCCAATTGCGGTGCACCTCAAAATCCGTGGAATGGCTGCAAAATTACAAGTGAAGACGAGACAGATGGTTGCGTTATGAGGGGACTGGACTCTTTGGGGAGCGCTGGCTCTGGTTCTGGCCATGCACTTACTTGGCGGGAATGAGTAATATTTTGAGGCCTGTGCTGATCCCCACCAGCTGCCAAAAGCAGTCCTTATTGAGAATCATAGGATTAGGCTTCATATTGGATCTGTTTTTATTTGCCGGCGAGACGAATTAATAAAATCATTCTTAATACTGATAAGCAATCGATTACACATATAGCAATGTGTTAGCGAAAGCGATAGACCACAGAGGGCGGTAATTTTCGTGTATGATTTGTTCGATGACGCTTTTGGTCTGATTTTTTTGTAATACCTATCTACATAAAATAATATATACTCTCAAAATACATACATCAGGTCCGACAATTCAGAACTAATTTTACGTTTTGCCTTTTATGCTATCTCTCTCTACGCAGCAAAGGTAGCAAAGTCTACTGTCATATATAGCCTTATGGTTGGTTCCGATCTAGAAAATGACACAGATTTATTGCTGTTAAATTGAGTTCATTTTCAGATATGAATGAATCCCCACAATGAAGACGCTTCTATCGATAAGGCCATTATTGTTAGAAAAATAAATAATATATCGATAGTACTATCGATGGTTTTGCAGCTCAGTGTATGTACGCATTTGCGAATTAATAGCATCAAATTAAATAAATAATCTGAGCTTGAGCCGGTCGCTGAAGCTCACCAATTGCCGCCGCCGCATAGCAGAGCACGTGAGCTACATTGGCCATGTACGCCACCAACAATGGCGGCACAAATAAGGCGCCAAACAGGTACGTTTCTTGCCCACCCCCAAACCCCTCCCCACTTTCGGACACTGTACAACAAATAAAATTGATGTGTTGTGCTGTGTTTTGTTCCTTTCCAGCAGCAATACCGCCACCACGCTGTTCGACAACACAATCACCGTGACACCGATCAAAGTGGAGCTAAGCGGGCCCATGGCGCAGGCCTACGCAGCGGGTAAGGTAACGGCGGGTGTTCAGCGACGAACGCCCAACGCTGTGGTTGTCACATCCCAACAGCAACTTCCCCAACAACAGCAGCAGCAACAACAACAGCAACAGCTCCAACAATCTGGCACGGCCACACTGACGATGCCCATGCAGGCGACGCTGGTGTCTAGCGCCTGCACCATGGTGAATCCCGGAATGACGATGACGGTCAATGCCAGTCCCAGTCCCAGCACGCCCAAGGAAAAGACCACAAAGGCGACACGGGCGCAGGTGGCCCGTAAGCCGCCGCCGACCATCGAAAACTTCTGGCCGAATATCGTGAGTGAGGTACATGGGATCGGCCAGGTCGATGCCAAGCATCAGGTTCTGCCTTTGGCGCGCATCAAGAAGATAATGAAGCTGGACGAGAACGCCAAAATGATAGCGGGCGAGGCACCGCTGCTCTTTGCCAAGGCCTGCGAGTATTTCATCCAGGAGCTGACCATGCACGCCTGGGTGCACACCGAGGAAAGCCGCCGGCGCACGCTGCAGCGCTCGGACATCGCCCAGGCCATAGCCAACTACGATCAGTTCGATTTCCTCATCGACATTGTGCCGCGGGAGGAGATCAAGCCATCTTCGGCGCAGAAGGGCAAAGATTCAATGGGAGCGTGTTCAACCACGAGTATGGGCGGCTCCGTTGCTGGCAGTTCCGTCGGCCACAGCTCCTCCTCCACCACCACAGCCACCGCCACGAGCAACTTCAGCTTGGGCGGCACCACTGTACCTTCTGCCACGGCCACCCTAAAGATGGAAACCAGCAGCGCTGCGTCCGCAGCCGAGGTACTCGGCTTCAGCACCGTCAATCAGGACATTTTCACCGCCCAACTGCAGCAGCATCAACACCAGCAGCAGCAGCAGCATCAACCCCAGCATGTGCAAATCATTCAGCAGGCCGGAGGCCATGCGGGCGGGCAGCAGCTGCAGTACTTCATTGCGCTGCCGGGGCAACAGGGGACTCAGCTGGTTCAGCAAGTGCAGCAGGTGCAGCAGCAGCCAGTCCAGAATCAATTGTCACAGAGTCTTGGCCTCAATATTGTGGCCGCCCAGCAGCCGACACAACAGCTGATCCTCACCACTGGCCCCAATGGGCAGCTGACCGCCACTCCGGCACCCACAACGGCAGCCCAGCAGCAAACAGCTCTGCTCCAGAATCTCGCACAGCAGCATCACCAGCAGCAACAGCAACAACAACAACAACAGCAAATCCAGATAATTCAGCAAGTGGTGGGCCCGACGGGAGAGATAACCAATGTCCCAGTAAGTCATCCAAAAACATATATATCTAACGGCGAAATTCTGACAGATGCTGGCATGTTTTCCCTTTCAGATTGCCATCACTGCGAACCACTTGCAGCTGCTGCGACTGCAGATGCAGCAACAGCAACAACAGCAGCAACAACAGCAGCAACAAGTCGCCGCCGCTGCACAATTGGCTGGGCAGCAGCATGGCCAACAGCAGCAGGTGATCATACCCACTCAGCTGCTGACGGCACAGCAGCTCATCCAGCTGGGGGCCACGCCTGCGGGCACAGCCACCCACCAGCAGCAGCAACAGCAGCAGCAGCATCATCATCAACAGCAGCAGCATCACCACCAGCAACAGCATCAGATCCAGGTGCAGGTACAGCAACAGCAGCATGTAAATCTCAGCCAGAGCAACTCGAGCACCGTCACCAATGCCACGCCCATATACATTAACTCGACGGTATCGAGTGCGCAGACGGCGACGCAATCGCAACAGCAGCAGCAAACGCAGGCGCAGACGATCACCACAATGTCCACGGATCGGACGCTGTCTGGCGGGTTTCGGTAAAAGCTGAATGCTGCGATCTATGTCTCCCCCATCCCCATACCAACCCTCCAAAGAGAATGAGATTTAGAGGAGAGGAGAGGCCTAGTTTTTGGATTATGGACAACTCGCAATCATATCGAAGCATCGGGAGGCATTGGCATTGATTGCGCCATTCCCTGTCATCCAGCACAATGTATATTATAAATATTTAGTTCATATCGTAGACGAGCGAAGAGGAGAGGATTATATATAGATAGTTTCTAGGTTTTAGGTGAGATTCTTCAGTGTAGAAATGATTTCGAAATTGAGTTTATACGACGTATACCCTTGCAGAGGAGGGTATATATATATATATCTATATATATCTCTTGATCAGCATGAATAGCCGTGTATATATAGTACTATGTATACTAGTCTGTCTGTCTGTCCTTTTTCATGCAAACTAGTCACTCAGTTTTTTAGCTATAACTTTTTGCCGAATTAGAATCTGGATCAGGGGCATACGCGTAGGCGCATCTCGTGAGGATGTGATAGCAAAGTTTTCTGCTGCCGCTAAACGCACAGTGTATAGCAGTGTGTCAGATCGTGTTACTATATCGTTGAGTCTTTGCCAAGTTGGCCCAAGCTATAGACGACAGAGGAGCACTGCTGCATGACGCGCGATGCATGAAAGAAAAGATATTTATAAGAAAAACTTGTTTATTTATAAGAATAAGGCCTGTAGTTGGATGTGTTTCTTCATAGATAAGCAAAAAAACAAAGATTAAAATCGGAGCACAGGAGGCAAACGATCGATCTGCAAGGGTATCCAAAAGCTTCGGGGCCACCGAAGGTAGCACCATCCTTCCTTCCTTTCTTGTTAATATAAACACCCGAAGACATGGTAGTCCCAAGTCCAGAATAATGCCAAAACGGATGAGATATTGTGGACTGCTTCGGAGATGCCGCATTTGGCTGCAGGTTTCACCACACCTCCAACCACCAAACGCACATCCACCATTTTAAAGCTAGCACTTAGAGATCCCGCAGCCGAGGATGCTCCCCACACCCACGGCCATGCATCCTCGGGCTTATTATGTATTTGTATGTGTAACTAGGATAAGCTTTAAAATCAATTATAAGCCCACAAGGACTATGTGCCACTGTACTACTGTTACTTTTAGTGTTCTGTTACTTTCTGGCCAGAATCTTGTTGATGTCCTGCAGCTCGCGGGTGCTCCATGGCTCCAGCGGATCTGGCGGTGACGGCATATTGCGTCCGTGGGCCGTACGTCCACGCTGCTGACGCCGCTCCTCCTCTTCGCTCTGCTCCGGGGAGACTCTGCAAAGGAAGCGAAAAAGGCTCTGATTAAGGATGCGGGGTCCCCAGAAAATCACTCACTTGTTCCTTCGACGAACACGCGCACTCTTGGCCCGACGTGCGGCCTCATCCTGCGATGGCTGGCACTTGCGCAGATGAAACTGCTTCATGGTGGCATGAACCTCGTCGGTGGTGGGCAAATCTTCGCTTTCCTGGCCACCATTGCCGTCCTCGGTCTCTACCTCGGCTTCCTGCTCAATGGTCAGCACCTCCTCGGCGACGGCCTCGTCGAACTGAAAGCCCTGCACAAAAATGTCCACTAGGCTTCTAATCTACAAATCTACGATTCTTATTTGCGAATCCTTACCGTGCTCACATCCAATCCAGGCGGTGCCCAGACCGAGGATATGCCCTGAAACTGGCCGTGACTGTGCCCATCGATGCCGATTGTGTCGTGCTCCCGCCGTATGTCCGCCTTGGATAGGGCGTTGTGCGTACGCTTAGCCAGCGAGAGCTTGCCAAGGATGGGCCCCCCACTGTCGCTCTCCTCCGTCTCCACTTCGGCCAGCATGGCCATGAATTCCTCAAGCTTCTTGGGATCCACAACGTCCTTGGGGTCCTGGAACAGATTGCCCAGTGTGGTCATGGGCAATGGCATGGCCACCGCAGGCATTGGAGCAGCTGCAGCAGCAGGCAAAGCTGTGACTGCAGCAACGGCACCCACTGAAACCGGAGTGGGTGTGGGTGCTGGGGCCGCAATGGGCACGTTCCTATCGGTCTGCGATTGCGGATGCGGCTGGCTCTTCATCGTCTGCTCGACCAGATCGAAGGCCTTGTTGGCCAGCTGCTGGAGCCCGGCAAAGTAATGCGGATCATGGGTCTCTGGCCGCTCGTCCGACATCATGATTAGCTCCCGAAAGGGGTCTGGAACCGGTGGAGCAGACTCCTTTCCAGCGCCCAGGGAGGCCGCTGAGCGTAGCTGCACGCCATTGCTGGAGGCCGGATTGTTGGCGAAGGTGAGCATGTCCATGGCATTGGTGAAGTCCGAGTCCGTGTGCATGGTGTTGTAGGGATCCTTCAGCTTCTGCTTGGTGACCTTGACGGGGCTGGAGATGGAGGCGCGTCCCCACATGAGCCGTCGCATCTCCTCCCCGGTCATACCGCGCTTCTTCAAAGCCGTAAGCGTGACACGTCCCACGCGCTACATTTCCGTAAAAAGATTTCGCATAAAAGGTCAGAATAAATTACGGATCCACTCCAGTTCACTCACTTTCCAATTGGAAACGGCTCCCTTCCGTTGCTTGGCCCGCGTCTTGCTCTTGCTCTTGATGACCATAACGCCACGCACCTCGAAGCCCGAGTCATCCGATGGCCCTAGCGGAATGGAATAGGCCTCCAGGTAGCCCTTGGCATCCGATTGGGGCACGGCCCGCTCCAGGGTGACAACGATCTTGGCCCACTGCTTCATCCACTCCTTCTCGGACTGTTCGATCACCGTCACGTAGGTGTTGCCCATCATGGCGATCAGCATGTTCAGCAGCAGGATGGGCACAAATATCATGAAGATGACAAACACGGTCTTGGAGAGATTCGGATATGTGGTCTGATTGAGATCTGGATACTGAATGGAGGATGGAGGAGAGAGTATTGGCTGGAGAGTGATTGAAACTATCCTTGAAACTAACATTATAGTCCCCCAGAGTGGTCTGAAAGAGGGCCATCCAGGTGCTGGTGTACGTATTGAACATCGTCGACTGCACCTGGGGATGTCCCTTGTAGAGGAAGTAGAAGGCCTGAGAGAAGCCGCACAGCACAATGCAGTAGATGATGCCGAAGGTGAACATGTCGCCGGTGATCATCGAGTAGATCATGGTCACAAAAGGTCCGGTCAAGCGGATGGCTCTGGAAGGAGTGGATTACAGACTACAGATTAGATAGGTACTCGGCGTAACCAGCGAGCGCACTCACCCGGCAAAAAACATAAGCAAAAACCAGGAGCCGGGCACCGCAAATATCAGTATGGCCTCCTCGGTGTCGGTGTCGCCAATCAGGCGGAACGGAATGCAGGCCAGGATCAGCAGATTGGAGAACAGAAAGATGGCCTTGGCCGGGGCATGTGACTGACAAAACGAATGGAATGGAATGAGTTGAGGCTAAAAGGATGGAGCTGCTACTTACCAGCTGCTTGAGAAAGGCCGATAAGCCCTGGTTTTTGATCTCGTCGCCCTGCTGGAAGACCACGTAGCTGAGGACACCCGCAATGGTTGCCAATTCGGCGCAATATCTGGCCACCGTCTGTGCATTGTAGTCATCGCTAGCTTCTGCGGTTCCACCAGGATCCTCTCGATCCTGAAGAGCGGCCGCAGCAGCGGCCAAGGCGGACTCTGACTCCTCCTCGGGCTCCCCCTCGTGGGCGGGCCGCAGATAGACGGAGACGGACAAGCAGAGCAGATGCGTGGATAGGATGAGCAGGCGCTTGAGGAACTGGTTCTGGGCAAAGGTCTTCCATTTCTCCTCGAGCAGACGTTGAATGATCCCACCGTCCAGCATGTCCAAGTGCTCTGGCTTGGTTCCATTCAGAATGATGAACAAGGCGGAGTTCCAATCTAAGGGAGAGGAAGGGCCTCATTGAGGAAGAGAAAGAAGATTCTGAAGGTAGGCCCAGCACTTACTCGTCCTTCCGTCGGGCAGGAGTGTGTCCAGCGCATTCAGGGGATAGCCGGAGCAGGTGATGTTGCTGTAGCGCCAAAACTCGCGCGCCGAGAGCTCCAACATCTCGCGAAAGACCTCGGCGCGGCCCAGCTTGCAGGCGAGTGTGAGGGGCGTAAGCCCCGTCTGATTGACGATGCCGTTCTTGGCGGGGGTCTTCGGGTGGCGCAGGGCATAGCCGAACATGTCCAGCTTGTCGCAGACGACGACCATGTGCAGGATCATGTTGCCGAACGAGTCCTGGGCATCCGGATCAGCCCCGCAGTCCACCAGCAGATTGTAGACACTCTCGTTGGCACAGCAGGCGGCCCAGGCCAGTGGATATTCCCCCATGTAGGCTAGTCCCTCGTAGTCGGTGCTCTTGGCGGGTTTCGTGCGCTGCTGGTCGCGCGGCAGAAAGAAGCTGCCGATGGCCCGCTGATTGATGTCCGCCCCCGCTTCGATGAGGTCTGCCACCAGCTCGTTGTTGCTGTAGGCAATCGACAGATGCAGGGCACTAGCGCCCAAATACTCCTCGCCCTCCATCACGTCCAGCGCCAGGTTGGGGAAGACGCGCAGCAGGACACGGGCCAGCTTGGTGTGGATCTTCGAGTCGCAGATGATCAGAACGTGGAGCAGACTCTCCCCCAGGGCGCCGCGGTACTGCATCTGCCAGCAGGCCTTGTGGTCTTCCCACTTGCCGAGCGGATCGTGGATCGAGAGCGATGCCTCAATGGGTATTGTCACCTCCGTGTGGTCGCGGTATTTCCAGCGCAGGAACTCCGCCCGATTGATCACCTGCCCCTTGCCATCGTTGTACATGAACACACCGAACTGTTCCCGGATTAACTGCTCCACGGCGATAAGGCCGCCTGAGTTTATGGCATCGATCAGGTCTCCGCCTGAAATGGGGCACAACATGGTCAGGGCACAACCTACGCTGCGATGGCCGCCGAATGGCGCCCCGCTCACCCCGCTTGTAGTCGGCCAGCTTGTACAGAAGGCACTTGCAGGCCGTGGCCGAGGACTGCGAGATGACCGCGTCCAGGATGGCACCCGGCTTCATCTCCGGAGCCTTCTTCCTCAGGCATTTCTTCAGCAGGAACTTCATCGATTCCAGCTATTCAGATTTGGTCTGGCATCAAACCTTTGTACTCCTGACTCCTAACTGCTGCTTTGGCTGTCCTCCAATATTAGGGGAAAACCTTTGTTTGTTCGATGTTCGAGACGGACGCCGTCGTCCTGGCAACACCCCCAGGGCCAAACGGAAGCCTTGTTACCCATACGTAGCTAAAAACCGATGGGGGCGCCTATTCGATACGGCTCTCAGGTAGAATACTTCATATAATCGAAATATCTGCCATAAATCAATTGGGATAATGGAAAGGATGCGCAACATATTGCGAGACCTACTTGAGACACATGCCTGTGTTACAATCTCAGCTTACGATTTTCCCAGGTTGGAAAACTGCAGAATGCTTTTCCCGTGCGATTCGATGATTTAGTTTTGCTTTCCGCTCATTCGTTCAAAAATTCAGCGGTTGACGGTGCTTTGAGATTAAACATTGGAATGTTCCGCAAAACTAGAACTACATAGGCGGAAAAAATACATATACGTATGAATAAGGGACACAACGCTGTACCAAATAAAACTGGCCAGTTCTACGAATTATAAGAAGAAATTGTTTTATATATCGGATACAATTATTTGTCCTTTTAAAAGCTCTTAAAAGAGCAATAAACTGAAAAGGTTTCGATTTAAGGTCGAGGCTCATCGCTAATAGACTGGAACTTACCTGAAAAGCGCTGTATCTCCCTTTTTATACCAGGTTTTCGGATGTGTGTAAAAATCAGAAGAAAGGGTTCTGACCCCGTAAAGTATATTTATTCTAGATGAGCATCAGTAACAGAGTCGATATAGCCATGTCTGTCTGTCTGCCCCTCCGTCCGTCCGTCTTCTTGCTGGAGCAACCAAATTTTGTATCCAGACTCCTTTGATATCAAACGCAGAATCATGTAGAATGACCGTATCTATCAGATTGGATCAGGTCGGATCGTTATTTTAGCCAGGAAGAACATATTAAACATACACTTCGACGAGCCTTAGATATATGTATGTATGTACATATGTATATTTAGAAGTAGAAATGTAGAAGACAGATATAAAAATCTCCCAAAGGATTCGACTTAATTTTTTGAGATTTTGTTTTGTCTGAAATGTAATTTGTTTCTTTTGCGAAAATATAATAAATTACTGAATACCGGGTATAAAGTAGAGCCGCGACAAAGGCCGGTTATGGTGTTTTTACTTTAAAATGGTTATTGCCTCCACGCTTTGAAATAAATTCAGCCTAGCGTTAGGCATTGAAATAACCAAAGTTATGCAGTCCACCCTATAGATCAATTGTTCGGTCCTCAAGGATCTGCTTTATCGCTTTGGATGAGGGGATGACAGAGTTATCCTTCCTCCGGTATGTCCCACCCAACTCTATTAATACGTCGTCCATAAGACTTTTGTTTGTATGTCTAAGAAATCATCCGAGATGATACGAAACATGCAGGTGATCTTCCACGATGTCAAAATGCAGCCCATACCATAAGCGAGCCACCCCCGAAATTGGGCACAAGACTTGCGTTCACTGCTTAGATCCCGACAGTACATAATTTTTCCGTTAGCACCATCCATACGTTTTCCCAATCAGTTTTCAAAAACTTTTCTAGCAGATAAAGTCGACGTTAAGTTCGTTCAGACACTCTGACCTCAGACTTCTTCCGGGTTTTGTACAACTTTTTAATACTTGGTAAAAGCATTTGCGCAGCTTAAAAACAAATTTTTGAATAATCTCCGTCATATTCACTCCATTCCCCATTAATACAGTTTTTAGGTGTCGTCCTGTATTAAAATTTCATTTACTTGAAAGAATCAAATACTTATCTTTGTTTACGAAAAACTTAAACAAACTCCATTTTCTTGATACTTCGAGACCACCATCGATAGGTTCTGAGCGGATTATATTTACGAAGGCTCTATAGTAGAGGCGTTCACCAGCACCCAAAAGTTGATGAATGTAGAGCGCCCAATGATTTTTTGGTTGTAAAGTTGGTAGATCGAAAGTTATGGATGGATACATTTTCATGGGTTTTTAATTATATTTTGTAGTTTTTTGTATTTGTTTTATTGAATTATGTATATAAATATATTTTTGCCTTCATTATTATTATTATTATTATAATTATTGCTTAGGGCTAGAGTATTGGATTTGAATGGGGTTTAGCGGATATATAATCATACTGTAAAATAAATTGTATAAATATTGTGTATGTTTTTTATTCGCATTTTTCATTTGCCATTTGCATTCCTCATTCTGATTCCCTTTGCTGCTGCTGCTACCTTCTTTTACCTGCCAAAATCATTTCTCTCGAGTCGTGTCCTATTGCCGACATTTATCCTCATTTATTCTCATATCATATATCGCTTCGAGTTTTATATTTATATATATATAAATAGTAGATATAAATAGTAATAGAAATAAGAGAGAGAAAGATAGAGAGACATAGAGAATCGAAAGAAGTTTCCTAAATATATATACGCTTGTAAATATGTGTGTGTTTATCGTAATCGAATATGGCTAATAAATACAAAATGCTTGCATGGGATCATGGGGGATCTTTCGGGATCTAGGCTTAGGTTTAGGTTTAGGCTTAGGTTTACCTCATGTTCCATCCATTCTTCAATACAAAATATCATTTATAATCATATCAAATGTAGCTCCGTTTCTCCCCGTGCGCCCTGCTCTCTGTAGAAGCTGTAAGAATCGAGAGCTCTTAGCGTAGGCGATGATCTGGATCATCTGGAGGCCGGAGATCAGAATGTTCACTGTGTCTGAATACTTTGTGAGTCATTTGTTCAGTCGTTCCATAGGGTTTTACGAGTTAAATGCAACTTGGACTTTCGATTTGGAATTGCTCCAGCATTGGGGCAGCATCTATACGTATATAGTATATATGCCTATAGCTATTGTATATATATATAAATATATATATCTGTATAATAGAACCATTATCAGTTAGCACACTAGGCGGCTAGCACAATATTGCCCATTACCCGAGAATTTATACGTTGGTCTGCTGATCAGATCTTTTCTCATCTCATCTCATCTGTTCTGTTCTCTTCTGTTCTGTTCGAGTGTCTATTGTTAAGTTTTTTTTTTGAGTGTGTGTTTTTTTCAGTCGTTGTTTCAGCCATGGGGAGGAGGAGTTGTTGGCCTTTTAGTTACGATTGGTATACAAAATATATCAATGTACAATATATATGTATGTTGTCATGCATGTATAATATATGTATGCTTGTATATAAGTAAATATTCTATTGCAAGTACAAAAAATTCTATTGCCTTTCTACTACCCCTGCGAAGGGGTTATTACACACAAAATGTTTATGGCAACTCGTTTTGTTTGTTTGTGAAGTTATGGGAGGGAGATGGCCAGATCGATACATAGTACACAAAAATGTATGCATGTATATAATATCCATGTACTATCCATCTGGCTCATCTGTTGTTCAAGTCTTTTCGTTATTATTACATTTTGGAATCGTACAATTTTCGAGTTGTTTCATTGTTTTCTTTGATTCTCTCATTGCAATATTTGATTTTGTCATTTTAGTGTCTTTTTAATTGTCTCTACGCATATAAAACGTATCCATTATCATTATATCTTTATCAGCAATTATGACAGTTACAGTCTATATGTTGTATTTTTGTGTGTGTATGTGTGTGTGTGTATGTGTGTGTGTGTGTGTGTGTGTGGGGGGGGGGGGGTGTGGCTGGGTGGTGGGAATGGTTTAAGGAGTATCGATGCAGCAGACTAGCCAGAAAATGACAAAGAAAGAGACGGAAAAACACTCTCGCTCGCACGCACACACATACACATAAGAGAGAGAGAGAGAGAGAGAGAGATTAATAGAAAAAGAGAGAAGGATAGGAGTTCATATATAGTATGTACTCGGAAGAGTCCTTATAAAAATACGTTAGTATATGGCCACACAAAAACACAAAAAAAAACAAACACAAACTTAAGGACGCGAGAGCTCAGGAGGGATTCCATTACGTGTAAATGATTATGAATTACAAGCCATTTAAACGGCCTAAACTAATTTTGGACTAACTACTTAAATATTGAAGCACGCGTACAGGTACGCACACATACAAAATAAACATCGATAATTACAAATAAATTGTGTATTTTAACAAACAAAAACGCGAATGAGCCAACCGAATAAAAACATTGCTTACGATCAGTAATTTGGCAATTCTTGAGCAACTGCAGGGTGAGGAGAAGGATATGGACAAGGATAAGGAAAATTATATGGAATGGAATGGAAAGGAAACCCGAGGGATCGGAACAGTCTGTTCTTTCATCCCCCTTTACAACATACACATGTACATACATATGTATATACCGCGCGCATTGGCTGACCTTTTATGTTCATGTTTATGGATTAGTTTTTGCCGACAAGCTTGTCTACGAGAGAATTCTATATAATATATATTATATTTATATATTATTCTATTATACATATATATCTATGTATATGTAATTGTCTGCTGTTGCTGTTTCTGTCGCTGTGTCGTCGCTTAATGTCCTGTCAATATATATAGTAAAATTACTCAAAATTTCGTTTCCATTGATGTGGCTGTGGTTGGTGCTGTTTCTGTTGCTGCTACTCCTGCCACTCGTTTTCGTCCACACCCTCCATATCGTCCTGCTCAAGTTTGGTGGTGTACTCCATGCGCGCACTCACCGATTTCTGGATCTGCAAATCGTTTTAAGTGAGTTCAGTTAATGAATCCCAACAACATTTTGGGGCTGCTATACCTCTTGCTGTTTGTTAGTCTCGTACTCTGACTTTTGGCCAAGTTGAGCGTGCTGCTCTAACGATTTCTTTGTATGCTGCACTGGCACTTGTTGTATTGATGAAACTGCAACACAGAGAGAACAGAAAGAAGCGGAAAAGCAGTTAAGACCAGGGCGCAGCGGACAGAACAAAGAAAAATTGGACTACTCACGGGTCTCCATGCCCTCTGGCTTGAGGCTGATTTTGGGTGCTGCCTTGTCATTGTTGCTGGCAAACCAATCATCGGCACTGAGCGTTGCGCTCCAGGTGATGCGCGTGGGTGGAAAGAGGTCGTCTTGGAACAATTCGCTCTGAAAAATTATCACACACACACAAACACACACACGCGAGATTGAAGACTATGGTTATACACAGGCTGGACTCTACACCCACCTTGATCCGTGGCACTGTGAAGCTGAGCGGCTCGATGGTCGTGTTGGTCAGCCTGTATGCCTTGGAGAACTCCACGCTGGCGACATCGCAGTGGTTCTTGGTGAGGAAGCTGAGGCCCTGGTGGAGCGATGTGCAACGATGATGCGACAGCGGGCAGATGTACGGCTCCTCGTCGGTGATCTCATAGCAATAGATGGTCGAATCGCCCTTGCCCGTGATGAACAGTGTGGAGCTATCCTCGTCGTAGAAGGGGATCAGTATCGATGGCGAAACATCCAGGCTGGCTGTGTTCAGAGGTGCCGTCAATTTTTGGGCATTGTACACGCTGATCTGACGCTCCGAGACCCTGTGAAATGTATGAAAGGAATACAGATTGAAATGGGAATAGGTAAATAATGATCCGATCTGTTTCTGATTCGGCAATCCGCAAGATATGGTCACTCATTACGATTCTGCGTTTTTGGTATTTTATTGTATTGGGTATTATTCAAAATTGCGGATGCCACAGGTTTTCGTTCTTTGTGGTGTAACAGTGTAATATCATAGAAGTCTGGATACAAAATGTGGTTGCTCTAGCTCTTAAAGCCTTTGACGACTAGACGTAAAACAAGACGGACGGACAGGCATGGCTGTAACGACTCTGTCTTTGATGCTGATCAAGTATATATGGGGTATCAGTAAAAATACTAGAGATTCGAAGATACGGATACAAATATCTTACTTATCGAATCCAGTGCAGACAATGTATTGTCCCTCGACGGCCCAAGTGATGCGAGCTCCTCGGGTGCCCACGGGTCCGTTGCCCTCGCGTATGGGCATCTCCGATTTGCGTGGATTGTAGACGCGAATTTTGCCGTCCTTGCAGACGGTGGCACCCAGGCGACCGCATGGGCTCCAAGCAAAGTCAAATATCTGGTCTGAGTGGCCTGTGAGTGAGCATTTCTCGGTCATGGTGCGCAAGTCCCAGAGCTTGATGGTCATGTCGTAGCTGGCGGTAAGCAAAACGTCGGCGGCCAGCGGGTGGAAGCGTATGAAGTAGATCTTGTCGAGGTGGGCAGTCAGTTCGCCGGCGGGATTATTTGTTGGCTCACTGAGGCCGCCCTCGGCTATGTGCCACAGCTTGACGATGCCATCGTCGCAGGCGACGGCCAGGCGCTGGGCATCGAACGGATCCCACTGGAAGTCCATGATGTTGCTGCCATTCACCAGCGAGGGAATGACACCGTCGGGCAGACGGCCCGGGCGACTCAGCTCAAAGATGGCTATCTTGCCGCCAGGCCCCGACAGCGGCACCGCCACACGCTCGTGATTGGCATGGAAGCCATTACATTCGCCCGGTATCTGGCGGCTCAAGTTGCGCAAGTTCTCGATGTGTGTGGACTTGTGGCCGGGCGTGCCTTTCAGGTGCCGGAATTTGGACACCTTGCCGAAAACGGTCGAGGTGCGTTTGGTCGAGGCGGCACTGAAGGCAGCCTCCGTGGCGGATTTCTTGAGGCCAGCTGCATTGGCGGCTCCATTGTTGCCCCGCTGCTGACGATGTTCTTCGAGGAGCTTTCCCTCAGGCACCGAGATCCGCTTGCTATCGATGCAGGTGCCACCAATAAGATTGCTCTGTTGCTGCTGCTGGCTGGACTTCAGCGGCTCCACCTTGGAGTGCTCGCGACGCCTGCAAGGGGAAAAGATTGAGAGAATGTTGTACATTCGGTTTCGGTTTATTCCACCCCCATACTTACAATGGTACTGGCGACTGGGCCTTCTCGTCCACCTGACTCTTGGAGCGATTCTCGTAGAGACGTCGGCGCTCAGCAATGCTGCTCCGGGCCGAGGAGAAGCGCCGCAGATCGGCATCGGTGCGGTCCTCGCCCTCCGTTGAATTCTCCGACGACTCGGAGTTTTGCTCGAAAATCTATGTTCGTGGGATAAACGATAAAGATAATAAAGTGTGATTAATGCTGTCTAGCGCATTCGATCGGACTCGGGTGGGTTGTCATCGCCCATTGCAGACCTTGTCGGATGATTCATCATCGTCAGCCGAAGACTACAGTGGTTCCAGTAGTTTTTGTCGTTGTCGTTGTTGTTGTTGTTGGTTGAAAGTTGTGGTAGACAGAGGAGTGTGTTTTGGAGTTGTTGTTTTTGGGGGGGTTAGTATGTAGTCAGGATACGATTCAAGGAAAGTTAGGCACGAGATAGGCCAATTTTGTTGTGGCACAGGCATGTAAGAGAGGTCAGAAGAGAGCAGATTACGGATTACGGATCACACAGATTACGGATTTTACAAAAACACATATGTATGCATGTAGAAGTAGGAGCGAGTGAGAGTGAGAGAGAGAGTCAGTCTCCTTAAAGAGAGGCTTACCTTGCGCCGCTCCGATGTAGTCAGTGACTTTTGCACTCCATTGCCGGCGGATGAAATCGTCTCCCGTTCGTTCTTCTCTGCAAGGCAGGATCCAGGATACACAACACGATGTTAAAGCAATCTTGTATCTCTTTCAATGAATTTGGTGTCCACTCACTTTTGATTTCGATTTCCACAATGAGATCCGGCTTGGCTGACGCCTGTACGTGAACTGGGGTTGCTGATGGCTCTCCACCTCCACCTCCGCTGCCCACGCTCTCCTGGCCAACGTTCGAGATGTTCTCATGTGAGCCGGGTGCAAGGGGCACGGCAAACACCTTGTCGAAGGACACATCGCCTGTGGTGCTCGAGAACGGCTTCGGTCCCAAACGGGGCTGTGCGTGTGTGGGCAAAAATATCGTATAAGTCAATGGAAATCTACCATAAACAACTATATACATATATGTATATCAATGTATAACTAGCACTTACTAAATGAATTTAATGTTTAGGAATTTATCGAAATTAAACAAATATACTTTCACAAATTGCAATTTTTTCAGAAAACAATACAAAGGTATAAAAACAAAGTCTAACACAAAATGAACACATTTTTGGGGAACCAAATTATAGGAAAGTAAAATATTTTTGTTTGTATAAAATATGCTATAATACTATGATATTATATGCCACATACTATGGATATCATTAAAAAAAACCGCATGCAATTTAGTGCACGCGTAGCGGAGATAGCCTCTTACAAACACATTTTCTTCTAAAAATTTATGGTATAGATAAATACAAATATAAACAAATTGGTGCGGCTTAAAAATGATAATTCTACACTCAATTGACGAGAGAAAATAACTTTAAAACGGTGACGAAAATCATAATATTCTGATGCAATAAAAACAACAAAAATGACATCAAGCCATAGTGAAGTGAGCTTGGTGGCAAGTAGGGTCTGTGGTCTCAAATGCAACGAAACATCTACCAACGCTACAAATCGTTAATAAAGTCGATAAAAGAAAAAAATCGAAAACAACGCTACAAAACCAATCGAAAAGAAAACGAGAGACAACAACCAAAACGTTGATCTGGAGGATCTGCGGATCAGTGGATAGGGCACCTTATAGGCAGTCGTTGCCGTTGTACGTGGCCTGGGCCGTGGTGTGGTTGTGGTGCTGCTACTCTCGCCGGCCGAATCGCTGGCCTCCGGCAGGGAATTGTTGCGCGATGTGCGCGGCATTGGCTTGGGCGGGGAGTTGCTGCCGCTGGCTGAGTGTGTGTCCAGAGCCCCCGACGAGCTGGCGGAGGCCTCTTCGCTGCTGCCGGCAGAGTGTTCGGTGGGCGACTCCTTTTCATCGTCATGGCCCCCGCCCCCGCAGCGCGTGCATCCTTCTCGCTATCGATCTTGTACTTGGCCTCAAATTTCCGTATCAGCTCGCTGCATTCCCCGTCCGGCTGTGACTGCGACTGCGACTGGGAGCAACTTTTCTTCTGACCAGCTCCGTTCTGGCTGCTGTTGTCGTTGCCATTCTTTTCCTCGAAATTGTTCCCCTTGCTTAGCATCACAAAGTGATCGTTGTCGTTTCGCTTGGCCGACTGGTTTGGGGTCTGTGCCTGTGTCTGGCTCTTCTGGCCGGTGGCCTTGCCCTTGCCTTGGCCATTGGCCCGCTGGTTCTCCAGATTCTTGACAAAATCGATTAAATTGCCGCGATGGATCTGCATTGACGGCCGGTAAAAGGGTATTAGAGATGAAAGATCGCATAGAACCTATAGACAGCCCAGACCCTACTCTAAATCTGTATAGAAATCTCCTATTTCTGAATTCGGCCACCTCCTTCTCTGCCCCGCACTTACGATTATCGGTTCGTCGCCAAGCTCCCGCTTTGCCGGGTCCAGACTCATCTTGGGAACAGCCTGATTGCTGCCATTAAGCCATTCGCTGGCAATCAGCTCCGTTTTGTAGCCCGTGGTCTCCGGGTAAAGATCGGCATGGAAGTCACGATAGGTCTAGAGCAAAGAGGAATGGAAACCCAGAATTATAATCAGTCTCGTTCAGAGGGGATCCCAAAGATACGCATATCTATTAATGTGTACATATGTATGTATATATGTATATATCGCTCTCTCACCTTTCTGGGCACTTGGTACATGATGGGTATGACCATATTGGATGTCAGTTGGAGCACGCGATTCACTTCCGCCTCCATCACCCGCAATGCCCGCTTGGGGACCAGGCAAGCGCCCTTCGTCTGTTCACCGGTGTGCCGCAGTCCCTCGATCAGATACGGATCCTTTTCTGTGATCTCCAGATAGTTAATGGTCGTGTCCCCCTTACCGGCAAGGAAGAGCATGTTCGTGTCGGGGTCAAACAGTGGCATCAGTATGCCCGTGGAGCAGTCCAACTCGAGGGTCTTTTCGGGTGTGCCAAAGTTACGGATATCCCGGATGATAACCTGCCGCAGTCGAGCCGCATCAAAGCCGGTGGTAAGGATGCGCGACTGCCCACCCAGCCAGACCACGCGCGAATCCTTGATGCTCTGATGCGATTCAGCCAGCAATTGGATGGGTGAGCCAGCGGCGCGTGGATCGAAGATTCGCACACACTTGTCCTTGCAGCTGGTGGCCAGGACGGTACCATCCTCGCGCCAACTGGCCGACTGTATCACCTCGGGATGCTCATTGTTGGCTGTGTGAGTGGAAAAGGTGAACCCGATTAGACGTCGTTCGTCCAGCATTGGGTTTGACATAGGCACTCACAGAATATCTCCTTTTGGCTCCTCAGATCGAACAAGGCCACACAACCGGCCGCCGTCGAGTACATCATTCCATCGGCCGTCGGATGGAAGCCCACCGTCTCCACGCGTCGCTGTTTGTGTGAGAAGACGGCCTCCGGATCGGAGAGGGACTGCTCTAGCCCCTTTTCTGGTATATGCCAGATTTTCACCTGCGAAACAAAAAAAAGAGCGCCATTGCATGAAGATGGGTGGGATGGCGGGAGGGAGGTAGAATGGATAATGAAATCCGTACCAGGCAATCCTGCGATGCGGTGGCCAACAGGCCGTCATGGAATGGCGAAAACTTCAGGTCTGTCACTGTGTCCGTGTGCCCATGAAGCAGCGGCATTGTCTTGCTCTTGCGCCCGCAATCGTCCAACGGCAGGACGGCGACACTCGATCCGGTATGCTCCCAATTGAAGGCCATGAAGGCGGCCGATGCGGCGATATTGTTGCCATACGTTTGATAGCAACCCACACAGATCTCGCGGACGCATGCCTCCGCTTTGGGGACAATGGGCGCGGCATTTTTATATTTGGAAGCCTTGAAGCGCCAGGCCATTCTGTTTGGATGTGGCTGTTGCTCGAATGGAAACCAATCCGATGTGCCTGAAGGAGAGTTTGTTTCGCTGGATCGCTGGAGTGGAATTGGGTTCAGGTCTGTTGATCTGTTCGACTTCCGTCTGTCGCTGGCTCTGTGCGTGTCTAGAAGAGTGCAGGCGTATTCATACTATAAAAGAATTTGAGACTCAACTGAATATGTCACTCGGATAATATAATATATGTATATGTATATTTATAGTATGTGTAGTTCCTGGTATTGAAGCAAAAGGCATGTTCACAGCTCTCTCATGAGTCACTCGATAAGGCCAGAAACAGAGACAGAAAGAGAAACGGCGGACCAGCTTTTTGATAAGGCGATTCCCGGCACTGCCTTCAAACACACACAGACACACTGGAATATATTGGAATGAAATTGGAACGGTGTCCGTTGCAAATTCCTCCCCGACGCCCACTCCGCCGCCCTGCTATTTCTGCTGCTGTTGCCGATTGAAAAGAGAAAGCAAGCTAAAGACGTTTGCGATTTGCAGCAAGTGCGAGGAGCAGAAGAATGGCTTCAATGCCAGCCAATATATCCATCCATCCATCCAACAATGTCCAAAGATGTTCCATAAAAAGCCGGATAAGCAACACCACACACATGCACACGCACACACGCATGTCCATTTTGCAGTATGCAATATTTGTTTGTACAACAGGAAATGTGAGGAGGAAATCGACACTTGTATACCCTACCCTACCTTACCCCCACATTAGAATGGATTGGATATATAAAGTACATATGCTATTGTATGTACATGTGTTATATGAACAGGAGCCACACCTACATCTATACATATATAGCATACATTTATCACCGATCTGCGGTTGTCATGGAAATTTCCTCGACAGGAAAGCAGTTGATGGACCTTTGACGACAGGGGGTTGGAGAATTGGAGAGTTTGTCACACTTGCTCACACACAGACATACAAACACGCGCACAGAGGAGAGCAGAGCAAACCACTTTTTCTCCTCTTCTTCCAGCAGCAGAAGCAGCAGCAGCAGCAGCGACACAGCGTCAGTGGATGGATAATTTCCCAAGTGCAGCTAGTCATCCAGAGGGGTTGGGAGGTGACCAACACAAGGAGAGAAAGAGAGGGATAGAGAGAGGAGACTAACAAACAGAAGGCAAACGACGCGTGCGCCAATTCAACTGGTCCGTTAGAAAGCGGCAAAACAAATGACCACCAGGCTAGCCAGGCAGCCTCAGTCGCAGCCGCAGAAGCAGCAGAGGCGATTGGAAGCACCACCAGCAGCAGCAGCAACAGCCAAGAGAATCAGGTATTGGGTTTGCTATCAGGTAATGGGGTCAAGTGATTTAGAAAAACGAAATGCGCCAACAAGCGGGTTGCAGATATGTACATACACTCGGTTCATATACCCAGACCGTGATGACAAGTGCAATCAGGAGAAGAGACCTTGCTGCTGCTGCTGCTGCCATCTCTACTATCCACCATCTCCGCCCAATATTAACAGGATCCGGTCTTTCCGGCGTGGGAGAGCATGCATAAGAGAAGAGAGCATAAAAAGGGAGAGAGGGAGCGGCATCTTGTGTGCGCTATGCTATGCTGTGCATCGTGTGCAAAGGGTGCAAGGAATATGGAATATGGGTGTCTCCCCTACTCTCACGCGACACTGTCTTTCTCTCTTTCTCGCTGTGGGTGTGTACTGCTGCTACTTGGTTGGGGGTGGCTGCCCGGCTGGAGCTGGGGCTGGGCTAATGGGCACAAACCGGCAAGCGCGAGCTTTTTTTGCTACTGTTTTATTGTTCTTTTATGCTCTTCTCTTCTCAAACGCCCACCCTCTCTCTACTGGTGGTTGATTTTTGTTGTTCTTGCATCTTGCATTTATTGACATTTTCCTTGACAGGGTTTCGGAAATAATGCAACTTTCTAGTTGCTGCAACTTGCGTGCAATTAATTATCGACACACACACACGCACAAAAGCACACGTACGCGAAAAACGGATGTAAAGGAGGCCTTTGTTTTTCCTTTTCGGCGGCACACACCCTAGCGCCGGCAGTGGCAATGACAATGACTAAAACTACAAAAAACAACAAGAACTGCGCAAAGCCGACGCCGTTTTTTTTTATGAGCAAACAAAGGAGCAGTTTCGCACACACACACACACACACACACACATATAAACCACACACACCCATGGTGCAAACACATCAAAAGTATATTAAGAAAAAAAATTAACAGGATCTGTAACCGATTAGTTACCAAAAACTTTTTACTTTGGCCGAATAACACTATATCATACCGCGGAATTGTGGCGGGGTCCCGTACTACTTAATGTTGAACTGCTAATTTCTATTATCGGCTTTTTTTAAGGTGCATCGCTAGCCGCTGTTCTGTTCCGTTTAGGGATGTTAAAAATAGATATATTCATATATAAATGTATCGATATAAGTTTTTGCTGGAAACCACAGGGCGGCTTAAAAACATATCGGTATTTTTGTGCGATAGTTAGAACTTATCGGCGTTTTATTTTGAAAATAACATTATTATATTATAACCAAGTGTGATTGATATCAAAAGAGTCTCCGCCCTTTCTGATCCTCTTCATACATTTTCGCGTTCATCAAGTTCTCCATAATCATAAAATTATTCACAACCTATCCTTAAGTGTCATCGTCCATTTGCTACCAACAAATTTATTTTAATCATTTTAAATAAATTGATTTTAACTATCTTACTTAAAAAAATAAAGTAATGAAACCAAATGATAACACGACAGAAAATCCGAACAGGTTTAAAATATTATGTATACATCAAAACATCGACCTATCGATGTTTCTCCCAGCACTGCCCTGGGCCACCAGCGAATCAGTGTTGCAAAGTCTGTCCTGTATTTTAACTTTCGCAGAGCAGCTCTTCAGCACTGTATTGTTATTTTTTTGTGTATTTTTTTGATTAAATCAAATTGAATTAACTTGATTGCAATGTTAACGCTGTGCGCGAGAAACAACGAGGAGGCATCTGTGCGGCCCCTCGTACTCTGATAACGCTGATTATATACGCAGATATAGATAGGATCGTAAACTGAAGAGCGTCGCGGCTACGGTACAGAGAGAGAGAGAGAGAGAGTGAGAGCGAGCAAGCGTATGCCAGTGCGTGTGTGCCTGTGTGTGCGTGCCTCGATGTGAATGTGTATGTGTGGGTACAAATTTCGTGTGCGGCGGCTGCAGAGAAGCAGAAGAAGAAGGGACACGGCAACGGTAAGGCTCATCCAGCCTCCGTCTCCGCCGTAACATAAAAAGTGCACCTACATCTCCGGCTAAAGCTGCAGCTATAATCTCCGGCTCCAGTGGAGGAGCAACTGGCTCGGGCACGGGCCCCTGGCCCTGGCCAAATCTAATCAATGCAAAAGGAAGTACAACACCAATAACACCACATTGGATAAAATGAATTTACTGCAGAAAATTGGTAAGTACCATTGTCTTTCTAACGACTCCGCCCCCGTATAAGCCCCCCAGGCCCCAGCCCCAGCCGCAGCCCCAGCCCCTGCCCCAGCGCACCACACCACCCTGCCTGCCCTTGCCGACAATGATAGATACAATTGTTATAACCTTAAACGAAATCAAGAAAACAATTGAATGGTATGTGATGGTGTGTGTGTGTTTGTGTGTGTGTGGGTGGAAGAGGGATGGTTAGAGGCGGTTTTAAGGGATTTGCTGTTTTTCTTAGCTCGCTCTCACTCTCTTTTCACTCTGTGCGTGTGTGTGTGCCTGTATATGTATATGGGTGCGTTCTGAAATGGTATGAATGTGGGATATTTATCAATCCCCATAGTACAATCCATCGATGGCAATGGTCCAAGCTAATCCCAAAGAACGCATCCATATTCCCTTACTGCACCCTTACTCCCACGGCTGCTGTGCGTTTCGGGAGCTGTCAACAAGTCTATTTTAAGCATCAACCAACGTCAACATCGACGCTGCAGTCGCTGCTGCGGTTGCGGCTGCTGCTGCTACTGCTTCTGCTTCCCCTGGGAAGGCTTCTTCCGCCTCAGTCCCTCGCCAGAGAACTGTTGAGAATTCGAGAGCAACAAAAACAACAACAGTAGCAGCAGCGACGACGACGACGACGTCGACTATGAGATTTCTCTCCACTTCCTTTTGACCTGCCCACTCCATTCCATTCCATTCCGTTCCATTCCACTCCACTCCCCACTTCACCCACCATTCCTTTTTCATTCTAAATGCATTCCCCTCCACCTCCACCTCCACCTCCACCTCCTGCCGCTGCTGCTGATGCTGCTGCTGCTCCTCCTGCTCCAGCAGATGGATGTGGAATTCAAATTTCAAGTGAAAAATGATTTCCAACTGCATTGCAAGTGTGTGGGTGCAAGTGCGATGGATATACAGCACAATTATGTATACATCTTCATGTGTACGTATGTATGTACATATGTATGTATCTGCATATGCATATGCATATGCATATGTATTTGTTGCACCTTAACAGTTGCCTAGCGGTTTAATCCTGTTGCGGCATTACACCCATTGCTCGCACAGGGCGAAAGGGTATGCCGTTCTTATGTTCTTATGTTTATTTTGGTTTTATTTTTTAACTTTAGAAATGTTTGAATTTATTCCCTAACAATTGTTGAGTATTGACATATTTATGTATGTGAATCAAATTATCTGTCTAAGCACAACAACATTCATTGATCCATTCATATATGTACTCCTGGCAGGGAGAACAACCAAATTTCTTGTGCATTCTTCCATGATTCCATCTTCCATCTTCCATTTCGCACACAAAATAAACCTCTAAAAAAACAAAACAAAACATACATACATATATGTATGTATGTATATGTTAATATGTATTTTCGGGTAATTTTTGGGTCCGGGGTCAGATCATATTATTTCCTAATTGGAGCAGCAGAAGGAGGCGGCAATGTTTGGCTGGCTGATCAGTAAATGATTAGGGAAATCTTTATAGTTTGTATCCGTTCTTTTGGACGGAACGCCCCGTACTCTCTGTACATTTCTTTGTCTTGTTTTTGTGTGAATTCTAGATCTTAGACAAGCGAAAACACGTACTTGTATTTTTGCCCGTTGATATGATAAGCGGTCAGCGCTTTCGATAGATAATGGAGCAGCCGAAGCTCTCTCTCTCTCCCCCTCTCTCGTCGCAGCTCTCTCTTACACACACACACGCACACATGTAGGTAAATATGTATGTATGCATACGTAGAGCAAAAGTTCATTCGAAAGTGCAAATGTTGGGCAGTCCCAAAGAGCATTAATGGTGAGGTGAAGGTGCTCTCCTCGTGTGCTCCGCCTAGAGCGGGTATATCACACCTTATGTTGTGATGCACTCTGTGATCATCGGGTGGGCCCAGCTGCTGCTGCTGCTGTTGCTGCTGCTGCTGTTGCTGCTGCTGCTGCTCCCCTGCCCCTCTTCCCAATTAGATTTGTAAAAGTTGAACAGCTCTCCCCGCCCCCCCACCAACCCCCTGACGCCGGCGCTCACGCTAGAGCGTAGTAAGCGCTCATCGCTTACCGTTTTGACGAGTCGTCGGAGAGCTGGGGTCTGGGGCCGCTCGTTGATTCAGTCGCACGCGAAATTTTCTCATCAACGGTACGCTCCGTTCCGTTCCGTGCCGTGCCGTACCGCGCCGCACCGTACCGCTCCGCTCCCCACACCGAACAGCCTAGCCTTAACCCTAGCTGAACGAAGCCCCCCCCCCCCCCCTCGTATCGCACGCTCGTGACCCGCCCCAAAAAGTGATATCATATGAGCAATATCTCTCTGGAGATCACTCTTTCCCTTTTCCTGGCCCCCTGGTCATCCCCCCCGCGAAAAAGGGAGTGGAGTGTGCTGTTCAATTGTTATTTTTTGTTGTTTGAGCGCGTCTGTGTGGTGTGTGTGTGTGTGTGTGTGTCTGTGTCTGTGTGTGTGTGCAATAGATCAATGATATCGGTACAGATACAGATTCCCGAACAGCGGCGGGAGATTCGTTGAAGCGTTTGCTCCAGTTTCCAGTTTCCCGACCCACATATGTATGTATGAATGTATCGATTGCACAATAAACACAAAAAATAAAAAAAATAACAACAACAACAATCGATTGCTTTGCTTTGGAGGAGCAAAGGGATACAAAGAGGAACAAGAAACGGAAAAAAGAGTGGAAGTGGAAGAACATTTACCGCAATGCGTGTTCTCAATACAGAGCTCCGTTTGCGCTTCAAAAACCGCAGACCGAGGCCTTTCAATCGGGCAGCGAGTGCCGATGATGCCGTTATGTTGGATACATCCAACCCCAACACCCCCACCCCCACCCCCACCAGCCCCACCGATCAGCAGCGCATCAATGGGGGGGATCAATGGGAGGAGGAACCATCAGTATGAGTATGTACACAAGAGGGGGGGGTACTATTTTATTGAAACAATCTAATCAGTAGATAATATCGACTAAAATACAACAGCTACAGTTCGTCCATTTCGTATTGGCCAGAGACAAGAAAAATCTAGACTCCAGAATGACCTTGAGGCGTGATAAGGCCGGATAATGAGAATGAGATACGACCAGCGGGTCTGTGCTGCTCTGTGTAGATTGTGGATTGTGGAATGCAATTACACTAGGCAACAAAAGCAAACTTTTTTCCACGACTTTGGGTTACGCCGTAGCCGGACGAGGCCTCTTTTTTGCTATCGATATAGCATGCGACAGCGGAAAAAGCTCTCATGTTAGCATTTTATCACTCGTTTCCATCTCGTATCTAATCTAATCGGTCCGTCCGCCTTATGCCTAATGTCAACACATGTCAACCCCACATTGCAATGTGGGAGTTTTCGTGCTTACTCTACATACATATGTATGTACATACATATATAGAGATGGCTGGACATCGTCTCATCCAAAAAAGTTGTTTCATTTCCATGTTTCGTTTCCTGTTCCCTCGTTCCATCCCATCTCTGATTATGATCTCTCTTTCTCTCTCTCACTCTCTTTCTTTGTGTGTTTTTTTTTGCATCCTTCTCCCCTTCTCCTCTCCGTTCTCCATTCTCCATTCACCGTTCTCTTCGAATGCCAGATGAAAATGTAAATATAAATTGGGAACGGTGGGCCAGAGGCATAGCATTGTGTCGTATGTTTCTGTGTGTGTGCGTGTGTGTGTGTGTGTGTGTGTGTTGACATGAAAAGGGTTTTGTTTAATTGTTGTTTATTGAACAATTTTGCCTTGGCTTTCACTGCACTTTCTAACACGGTCTTTCAGTCTAGTTATCTGTCCATTTGTCTGTCGGGCCACCTGTTGCCTGTCACCACTGTCACCACTGTCGGATGTAAATGAATATTAAATGTCCGCCTCGTCCACCCCTCATCTGTCGTCTGCCTTTTGTGTGACCTCCACTCCACTCCACTCCACGCGGAATAGCATTCAAATATCGAGCTTTTGTCAAATGCGATTGACGGGAAGATGAGCGGGATGATGGGATGAGCGGAGAAGGCAGGCAGGCAGGCAGGCAGGCGCACAGGCAGGCTGTCAAACAATTTGCCACACAATCGGAAACAAGGACAGCCCCGTGTCTGTCTGGCTGTCCCTCTTTCAAAACGAATGAATGAATGAACAATACGCAAAATATGAAACTTGATTTCGAGGTAGAGGCAGTAATGCACTCAATTGTGTGGCTATTCCGACGACATGAATGGACGACACACATTTCCATTTTCGAGGATACTCAAATGTCCAATGTCTCTCCCTCTCTCTCTCTCTCTCTCTCTCTTTCTCTGCAAGTGGTGGCGGATGGAAGAGTGGGTGGAAGGTCGCACGTCAAGGGTTCTGGGAATTGGCTCCGTTTCATTGGCAATCGTTTCGTTTCCTTCCGACCGTAACCTTTGACCGCCCGCCCCTTCCACAGACCCCATGATACTATGTGGCTGGCCTTCAACCTGTTCTCTCTGTGTGTGTGTGTGTGCGTGTGTGGGTGTGTGTGTTTGGGAGTGGGGGCGGAGGGAAAGCCATTCCTGAAACACGTAATTAAAATACAAATTACACTGTTAGCGTGCTTTGAAAAGGGGTTGCCAGGAACATCCGCACCAGGATATCAGAGAACACACTACCCCCCACAGATGTTCCTCTCCGTTCCGTTCCTCTCCGCTTATGGGAATTTTATGAATACTTAAGTAGAATCAGATTATCTTCAAGATTTATCAATTATCTAGATCTAGAGTATCTTTTAAGCATAAATTTCCATTGGAAAATGTTCCATTGCTAGAGTTTCCATTAGCAAATGCTGCAACGTTCCCTCGGGAATGCCAAGTTTCCATTTCATTTTCGTTCGGTTATCGAAAATGCATGAATACTTAAGTGAAATTGGCAGGATAGAGTAGAGTACTCCGTTCTCAGATGTTCCCCCGTGAACGTTCACGTGATCGGCAATTCTGCATTCCGTTCGTGTATGAGAAATTTGTACAGGGTTTATAAGAGTTCAACATTTGATGCACATTTAAATACTGCGGTTAATAGTAGTCGTAGTTGTAGTGTGAGTGTGGTTGTGGTTGTGTGTGTCGTGCCGCCTATTGGTGTTGGTGTTCCGTTCCTGTTTCATTTGCAGGTCGCACAGAGATATTTGAGTGGGGCGCCCAAGTGAAATCTGAATGACTCTGTGAATGACGCTGTGCTGTGGTTACCACCTCTACCTCTACCTCCTACCTCTATCTCTACCTGTAGCTGTACCTCTATCTCTACCTCTGGCCATTGTCGTAGTGGCCCTGTGGCTCTGGGCCTCTTTGGTCACGTATGACATGGCGGCGCTTTCCCTCTCTCGCTCCGATGGAGGGAGAGTGCGTGGTGCGTGGTGTGGTGTGGTGTGGGGTGGGGTGTGGTGTCGCCGCGATTGTGGGCTTCTTTAAGCCGCTTTGTGCTTTTTACTTTTTACTTACACAATTGCCACATTCTGCACTGCAACTCTGCCATTGCCACTTGCCACTTGCCACTCTTGCTTTCCTATGGATTTCATTTCATTTTCATATGTCATAACTGTACAACTCCCTGCGGACATGACCCTATCTGCGGCTCTGCCTCTGCCTCTGGCTGTCTGCTGTGGGCTGTGTTCGCTGGTTGATGGAATGGAATGGGGGGGCTTTCTTCTATACGGACGGACAGTGGCGTTTACTGGAGTTTACCTTGGGTGCAAAACTTTCATTCATTCTTTCCCTCTGTGTGTGTGTGTGTGTGTGTGTTGTCTTTGCTGTCTTGCTGTATGCCGCCATCTGAAGCGTGTCTTTTGGACAGTTATGCCTCGTATTGTATGGAACTTTATAGCCCCTCCGCCTCCCAGCGACCGACCACCTGACTGATTCAAAGATATCTCATTCGTTCGTTCGTTCGTTCGTTCGTTTGTTTGTTGAAAGTGAAAGATTTTGTTGAATGGAATTTATAGTAATCGTACTCCTCTCTAAACTCCTCTCTTTAGGTTCAATATCTGTCATTCTGTTATCCTGGCTTGGCTGTCCCCGGTGGCTTCGGTTTGTCAATGAAAAGGGCTCGCAGCAGTTGGGAGCAATTATTGATAAAGCTGCCGAGTGATTCCTAATTAATACTGAAGTGTAACTGCAAATTGATTGAAGGATTGCCATGAGGATAAGAATAACCGTGTGGTTGGAGGCAATGCTCTGAATGATTCGCTTTAAAAATTACCCATAAGCGATGGGATTTCCCGAATGTTAATCTGCAATAAAAGGGAATTCCCGAGGCAGTCATCGCCAGCGTCTCTGCGGAACGTGGAACGTGGAACGTGATTTGGGCTGAGGATGAGGTTTCCAATATAAAGAACTATCGATCAATTGGGCTTTTGGAGCAATTACTTTGCTTTTGTATCTCGTATTCCCATTCCCTTTCATCACGGGAACTCTGCAGTGCTCCAGTGCTTCAATGCTTCAATGCTTCAATGCTCCATTGTTATCTACATTTGTGGTCGTACGAACGTACATCTGGTGCGTTGCAGAGCAATGGGTGACGTATATAGCACCACTCCCACACCCACGCACCACATCTTTCTCGCTCGCTCGCTCTCTCTCTTTGCCGCTCTTTAGAAGCTTACACACACCCACACGAACAGAGATAGACGCACGCATCGGGAGTCACGATGGTCGTCATCGTCGCCCATGGCCAGCGTCATCGCCCATCGCGCTTCCCATTCCAAATGGACTTGGTGCCTTCACTTCACTTCACTTCACTTCACTTCTTCTCTCCACTCCTTTCCACCAGAGCCGCGCTGTCACGATGGACGAGAGGGCTAGAAGTCGTTGATGAGGAGGCATAAAATATGCCTCATTCCCAAAATGTAGTTTCATTTTCGTTTGCGCTGCGCTGCGCTGCGTCAAGAGTTGAGTTGAGTTGTGCTCTCGCTCTCTCTCCTTCTTTTGTCGCTGTCGCTGTCGCTGCTTCTGTCTGTTGTGTTGTCTGTTGTTTATAGCGCATTATTAATTATGACGACGAGCTGCTGCCTCAAAAGTTATCTAACCGTTGCCGGGCGTACACACAGCCGCAGACGGACGGACGGACGGACATACGGACATACGGAAGGAAGGAAGGTAGCACTTCCCTCGTATGGATAACCTCTCTGTGGGAGCGAACGAAAGGAACTCCAAATCAAAATATCTGAAAAGGGGTAGGAACATTGAGATGCGGAACAAGTCCTGCGTCGTCCCGTCGCCAGTCGCCAGTCGCCGCCGTGGAACGTGGAAGTGTAACGAGGATCGACTGATGAAAGCGTAAATTTAGCGGAAAGTCGGAGAAAGTCAGCTTTGAATAGTGAGAAAAATAGTGAAAAAGCAAAGAAGCATTCGATCCAAAACATAAGTGAAAAAGTGAAAGAACAAAAAGGAGAAGGAAAATTGAAAAAAAAAACAAAAGGAAAAAGTGAGAGCTACAAAAGAAAATAGAGCGAGCGAGAGAGAGAGAGAGAGAGAAAGAAAACGAAACGAAACGAAACGCCGAACGAAGAACAAACGATTTTCGTGTGAGTAATCGACCAAGCAGCCAGCAACCAAATGGCCAAAATAAGCAATTAACAATAATATAAATATGATGATGTATAATTCAACAATTCAGTGCATATACATATACATATACATATTCATATATGTTCACATGTATATATATGTATATATGTATGTACATATTCATGGTGTGATTGGGAATGGGAATTGGGATGGAGGGAGGCCAAGGGCGGTCAAATACTTTCCTGATGACAGCACCTGTGCTGCGTGACGTCATCGCGCCCCGGCATGCCGCAAGGGCATGGCCCCCACACCGATGACACACACACACACGCACACACTCATGGGGGAACACAGACTCCATGGTTTGTTCTCGCCATTCCAACTCCACCCACTCACGACTCACTCACGAAACATGTACCGTTCTGTTTGTTCCCCTTGAAGTGTCCGTCCGCATGTTTCGTTTCGTTTCGTTACTCAGCATTCCCGGGTCCACTCGGTTCCATCACATATTAGAAGTTCTTCGTTCTATCAAATGTTTGACGGATGTGCCGTTCTGTTTGCTCCCTCGCATGTTTGCCGAATGTGCCCCGTTCTCTTCGTTCCTCCAAATGTGCGAAATTTGTTTTGTTCTCTGCGTTCCCCTCCACGGGGAATCTTCCCTCATACGTTACGTTCTTGTCACGTGTCTCAATTCCATTTCACAAGGTCATTGTGCCTGCACAAAATAGATATTAAATAAATAAACATTAAAATTTGCTTGAAAAATCCTTAAAATTGATAATTGTTTGTAAAAAGCGCAATAGCGCTTAGGGAACATTGTTGATAGTCTCTTCTTTCATTCCCTTTTGTTTTGTTTCTTCTCTTCTTCTACTTCCCTCTACTTGTTCTGTTAATGACAGAAATTTGAATGAATCGCTGCTGCTGCTTCTCTCGCTGCTGCTGTTTGTGTTCGCTTTTGTTGCTATTTGGCGGCGACAACAGATTATGTCATGTCGGTTTACTGCTTTGTTTTATTGCTTCTTCCCAACCCCCATCCCCCCTTCCCACCCTACCGATGTGTGTAGCACGCGTACGTACGCGTTGGGGGGTATCTGCCGCCGCCGCCGCCCTCGCCCTCTTCCATTGCCATTTCTGGGGTGGCCAGCAACTATAGCGATCGCGATTGTGGCATGGAGCGGCGTGGCTTGGCGTGGCGTGGCGTGGCGTGGCTTGGCGGTTAGAAAGCATGGCATTCCATGCAGCAATCAACACACAACATTCCACAATACATACATACATACACAGTATGTACACATGTAGCTTTCGATGTTTGTTGCGCGCTCATTCATTCATTCATTCAGCATTTTCACATTTTTGCGCGTTTTGCTGTTGCTTTTTCGGTTTCTGTTTCTCTGTTTCTCTGTTGAGTGGTTTCTGTTTTGTTTTCGTTTTACACTTCGCCATTATTTCGTGAATGCTTTAATTCTCTCTCTCTCTCTCTCTCTCTCTCTCTATCTCTTGTGATTCTCCCTCTGGGTCTTATGTGCTGTCTTTCGTTACTTTACGTTTTTAAGATGGCGCGCTCTATCTGGCCGAGCCTTTTTCTCTCACTTGAAGAACGATGTAACGACTAAGCTTACAAAAATACCCACGGGAAGGGCTGTGAGACTTTTGCATAAGTACAATGTGCTTGTGCCCAAGGTATAAAGGTAGCCGCACTGAGAGAGTCACTACTTCTTATTTGAGTGAAGAATAAGAAGAACACGAAAAAATCGTCCGCGGAGATGCTTCGCTCATGCTAGCAGACTGAAATTTAAGAAGGAAGCAAAGGGGGCGATAACTTTTTTAGTATGCCTTGCTTGTGTCCTTCCTTGCAAGTTGCAATGCCTTTCGCTCTCTCTTTCTCTCGCTCTCTTTCGAAAGCCTACACTCTTGCGGTTCCTACGATCTCTTCCTCGCTCTCTTTCATCAAACAGGTTGAAGCTCTACTCTCGTTGAAGAAGAGCAGAAAAAGCGTCATAGCACGAGAGACAGAGAGATAGAGATAGGCAAATATTGGTCAAGTTTCTTGAGAGAGAGAGAGAGAGAGAGAGAGAGCGCCGCCGCCGCACAGTGTGACCTCAGTCGAAAAGATGTGGAAAAAATCATTGCTTGAGTGAGTGCTTTTGATAATTTATTTCTCTGATGTCGAACTGGGCGGTCGTACGCATTTCAAGTTGTAAAAATGTCAAAATAAAACCGATTTTCAATTTTTTATACCCGGTACTCGAAGAGTATAGGGGTAGATAATTTCAGATAATTTTCCATAGACAGATATTCAGCGGCAACAAGGTTCATGTTTCATTGTAATTCAATTTATTCGAAAGCTTCTAGAGAGTTTAGCATAATTTTAGCTCGTGCAGACAAAATGTTGAAAGACACTTTTTCAAACACAGTTTATTTCATGTCTTTCCTGTCTAATGTCTTTACTCGTTATGAATTCAGCAGGCTAAAATGGCCGAAGGCCCCACTGTGCGCCGCCCGGAGGACTTTGCATACCGGGGGTATAATGAAGCTTCGTTGATTATGAATGATCGTCATTATCGTCGTCGTTGTCGTTGTTGTTGGTTGTGCCAATTACCAATTTGGTGTCATCGCCGATTGCCTCCCTTGCCACCATTTCTCTCTCTGACTGGGCCATGCCTTACCCCATTTGACAGTCGCTTTAAGTCCGCCTAGCCCAGATCGTGGCTTTGCATACCCTAGCCACGGGCACCGGCACCGGCACCGGCAATAGGCGGGGTATAACGATCATTGATCGATTTCACATCTGATCCGAGAAGAGCCATACATATGTACATATGTACATACATATATGTACGAGTATACTAGAGACTTTTTATTAAATATGTACATTGATTTGAAATCACAGCTCAAACCTAAGCTAAAAACTAACAACTGGGCTTTAGGTATTTTATTGTATTATTTGAATAGATATTTGTTACCAAATCTGTTGTCTGTATATCAGTAAAGAAAATATAATTTTAATTGAATTTTAATTTGATTTTCTTTAATCTTTGGAATGGCCGAAAGGGTATCCGAAACTTCGCCATCGAGCCACATCTGGACTTTCTGCATTTTTTATCTATTAATTTGTTGGTGTTTGTGTTTCTTTTTTGGCCAGAACCAGAATTGAAATCACCTCTCGCTCGACTTGTCCAACCCGCTCCTCTTCTCTCTGCTTCGCTCTGCGGTCTGGGACGGTGCGGGGCGGGGCGGGGCGAGACGGGCGGACTCTCCGTTGCCTGATCCAATTTCCTCGACTCGAGATTTGGAACTGCAGCGATGCCGCCGAAGAGCCAATGGCAGTGGCAGTGGCAGTGGCAGTGGCATATCGGGTTCGTGTTTGGCTCATTTCGGATTTCTGATTTCTGATTTTGTGGGTTTTTGGATTTCTGATTTCTAGTTTCCCCTAATTCATGCCGTGTGCCAAAAATTAATTGGGTGAACGTGACTTCTGGCATTCTGGCGAATAAGAAATATTTCTAAACATCTGTAATCGTAGGTAGAGTATCCCATTCCCCCTCCCCTCCCCCTCCCTCCCCCCACACATGACATGAAAAGTAGAGCGGAATTTTTTCCGGCGCAGGAGTATTCGATTCTGGAAATGATCAGCAGAACCAAAACCCCCAACAGGGACTTACAGTCGAGCATGTAAATATGTAAATATATATATGTACATACATATATGTACATCCATATGTATGTATGTATACTATATATGGAATTCAAGCAGGAAATGTCAACTCGATTCGAGCCATATCTGAATATTGCCGATGGCCGAGTTCCGATTGGCCCCCGAAGAGCAAATGCAATAGACTTTTGCATCCCAAAACAATCCTTAACCTTCACGGGGGTCAGACCTCTGTTAAGCTTTTCCAGCTATCCTTATCCTTGGCCGCATTTAAGCAAAGGAGTTGCCTTAACCGTAACCTTGGCATTTTCTGAGTGAGAGGCAATATTTCTAGCCTTTCCTTCCTAAAAGGTGTATGTATTTTGTATTGTATTCGCATTGTATGTTATACATTGTGGGTGTCTATACGGTTTCTGTTTTATGTTGTTTTTGCGACGCGTTCTATTGGCGGCTTCCATTTTGTGCACCTCATTTCCAAGGCAAGTCACGAGCGGCACTTGCAAATTGAAGAAATCCGCCCAAAAGCCAGCAGCCAGCAGCCAGCAGCTAGCAGCAGTACTCTCCCGCCCGCCCTGAAGCTCACTCAGGTGTCGTCCCACAGCTGATTGATAATGCAGAGAGAGAGAGACGAGAGAGGGCCAAAGAGAGTGGGAGAGTAAGAAAAAGTAGGAGAACGCTGAATACAGCAGCCTCAGCAGCAGAGCCGAAGAGCTTCGACAAACCGTTGAATACCCTCTACCGGAGTGGGTTTGATGATTCTCCTGGCAATAAGGCAAAAACTTTGACACTTTCTTTTAAAACTCCCACTCTCTGGGTGCAAATCTATTGGGTTATATTTGAAATAAGCTTTATCAGGAGGTCCACTTTCGTATACAATTCGGAGATATTGAAATATGAAAAACCTATATACATACATACGTACATATGTAAATAAGTATCTATAATGGGTATTATATAAAGGGTATCAAATGCTGCGATACCATCGAAAGCTGGTAGCTGTTGGTCGCTTTTGCTGATGCTGCCCGCAGTCGCAGTCGCGGTAGAGTCCGCTGCTTCTGCTTCTGCTTCTGCTTGATGGATATTCGCAGAGAGACGGAGAGAGAGGGAGAGAGAGCATGCCAATGCTGACAGAGAGCGTGTGTGTGTGCGTGTGTGTGTTTGTGTTGGGAGGGGGAATGGGGAATAGGAGAGCCTAGGCGCAAGTGCCATTTGATGCTCTTTTTGACACTGGTTTTGTTGTTGTTGTTGGCCGCTGGCCGCTGGCCGCTGGCCTAGCGGCTCGCTCGTCCAATCGATCTCCCCAGAGCTGTTGTTGTTGGTTGTTGGCCGATTCTCAGTTGGCCGTTGGACACCTCCGCGTTTGGGGAGGCGCGTTTTGCCGTTTTTGCGGATTTTCATACTTCAAAGCGCTTTCCAGTCGTCGACAGCAGCACGAGACGCGACAGCAACCGCGACATCGACTGCGTCTAAGATTTAGACTCTAAATATAATCATTTATTTTTATTTTGTGAATAATTGAATCGAAACACAGAGAGAGAGGGAGAGAGAGAGACGCAAGACCAGACAATTGCTCTTGAAAGTGAATGGAGAGAATGGAAAACAAAAGAGATTAGAAAGATTAGAAAGAAAGCAATAGATTTGGCGGTGCATTTGCAAGTAAACAAAAACAACAACAGCATTATTTTTGCTGGTTTTTCCAGTGTTGATTAGTTGTTGATTAGTGTCTGTGCTTCAGTGTTGTCCAGTGCAGCATAGTGTTGGTTTTTTTTGTGCCATTTTGTTATTGGTATTGCGGTTATGCAATGCCACAGTTTGATGAATCTTTTTTGAGCGATTGTGCACTCGCCGATCGCTGGCATTTCTACTCGTACACGCTCAAGCAGACACCGCATCATCATCCGCTTCATCATCAGCATCAGCCTCATAATTATAATTATCATCACGACGATAATGATCATCAGCGGGCATCATGGATGCCGCGAGATAGCAACAACAATAGCGGCCACACTCTGCATAACATCAAATTCCAGAGACGTTGCAGGCACAAAAAACTGCCACGTCTGGCAGCATCGCTATCGATGCCAGTGATGCCCATGTCCCAAAATAGTAGCATCCCTAGCGCTGTGGAGGGAGAACGTAAGTGAACAATAAGAGTCCAAGTCCCAAGAGTCTGTGCACTTTTCGAAATGAAGTCCTAAGGTTCGGTTCGGTCCTAAGGAGTCGCTCGTCATGCGGCAGCGCCCCTCGGTCGGTTGCGTTGCTGACTGGAATCTATACATAGTACATCGGTGTAGTTTAACAGAAGGACCCTCTCGTGAAGGATTCTGCGCAATTGAATGATGGGCGGGGGATAATGGTGGGTTTTCCCACACAGAAGGTTCCACATCTTTAAAGTCAAGTGAATGGGGAAACTGTGAATGAAAATGAAAACGAAAACGAAAACCGTGTGATTTGAATCAGTTCTGGAGAAAAACAATTTCCGTGACTGCTATCTTGGTGCACAGATGCTGCGGCTGCTGCTGCTCCTTCTGTGGACAGAAAACAGTTTAGTTTAGTTTGTAAAATTCTTTCTGTACAATTCCGTTCACTAATGGGAACATTTGTACATCAAATGGATGAGTGGGCATACAAACATCCAAATGAAATCTCTCACCCAAAATATACGTAGGTATCTATTTATGATTTTCCTTTCTTTTTGTCCTTCATGGCAGACGGCAGCATTAGCTCTCCGAACACGCCGGGCGGTGGCGCCATCGGTGGTGGGTGCAGCAGCAGCAGCAACAACAGCATCAATAGCGGCAGCTACGCGAGCTCCTCCTCAGTGCCCGTCGCATGCACACCGCCGACACACCACCACCACCACCACCACCACCACCAACAACAACAGCAACAGGGAGGAGGGAGAGCCGGAGGCGGCGGAGTGCCACCGGCACCGCCGAGTGCCGCTCAGGGCAATCCGAGTGGATCCTCGGGGCATAAGAACAGCCTCAAGGGAACGAAGCTGGCACGCCGAGCACGATCCTTCAAAGACGACCTGATCGAAAAGATATCCCTGATGCGGACCACCAACAACACGCTGGGTCGCTCCCACTCGCCGCACAGTCCGCGTACGAAGCATGGCGGTGGTGTCAAGCCGCCGCCCTCCAATGAAGAGGTGCAGCGCTCCACGCAGACCCTGGAGACGCACGTCAAGGATATATCGAATGCCCTCAAGCACTTTCGGGACGTTATTTTGAAGAAGAAACTCGAGGTGCTGCCCGGCAATGGTACGGTCATCTTGGAGACCATTGCCAGCATGTATTCCGGTAGGTATACTCACTCCTCATCTTCATCCTCATCCACATTCTGCAGGACATCCCTTGACACCTCCAATCTCGCCTCTTCCTCTGTGTTTCCGTTCCGCAGTTATCCAAACGTATACCCCACTAAATGAGAACAGTGCCATCATGAGCTCGGCCACGCAGCAGGTCTACCAATCCCTGGGGAAGCTCATCAAACTCTGCGACGAGGTAATGCTCTCCGAAGAGAGCGGCGAGTGTCCCTCCCTGAGCAACGATAATGTGCGCGAGGTTATCGATCTACTCGAGGATGCAGTCAGGGTGAGTAGTGAACTAAAAGATCTTTCAATGAATTGAACATTCGTTTCCGATGCGAACACTCATTTAATCCTCCGGTTCATTCGGTTATTCCCTCCAGAATCTCGTAACCCTGGCCCAGGGAAAGTTAAAGGAACAGGATCAGTGCGCCTTTCGGTACAGCGGTTCCTCCGGCCTAGGTGGCATTGGGGCCGCTGCCGAGATTATCGGCGCGGTGACAGCATCCAGTACGAACGCTGGTGGCGGTGGCGGCATACTACCGGTAGGTGGTGTACCCGGTACAGGGATCACGGGCGTGGCCAGCATGCGAATCTCTGCTGTCGATAACGCAGCCGTAGCCCAGCGCACCTCTCTGCCAGACATTGCCCTGTCGCCGAAGGAGCGGGCCAGCCTGGAGCATCGGAATGTGAATCCCATGCGGGGATCGCACAGCACCGAGAGCATACTCCGCGACACGAGTCCGCCGCCAAAGCCGCCGCTACCGAATCGGGCAAGCAATCCCCCACCGTTGCCCCCCAAGCGACGCAGTCAGCCGCAAGCGCCTCCCGGCGGTTCCTCCTCGTCGACGTCCACCTCGAACCAGGCCAGTCCGCTGCCCTATGCGCAGTCGCACAACATCAGCCTCAACTCGGACCTGGACTGCAGCTCCAACATCTCGCTGCTGAACTACGGTGTGGATCGGTAAGTGACTCAAAAACAGAGCAGACCAGTCCAGACCAGACTGTTGATTTTTGATTGATTGTTGGATTCCACCCCAAAGCCTATCGGTGCGTTCCCGTTCCCCGGACGAGAATAGCCAGTGCTCCTTTGACTCGGCTCTGAATCATTCGCGGGAGGAGGAGGACCCACAGCAACAGCAACAACAACTGAAGCACACATATAAGCTGATGGAGGAGGATGCGGACAAGATGATTAGCTACAGTGAGTATTGGATCCCACCAATGATCCCTCTATCCATATTCTGCTCAACTCAAGTGGCGGCATCTACTCCTCACTCTCTCCTGTCTCCCTCCCAACCACAACCCCCCCTTAACCACATCCCACATATCCCACATACAGAAGCCGCCGGGTCCGCAAGCGCTGCTGCGCAGGAAATGGTCATGGCCATGGCACCACCCAATGGGCAAACACTTCTGCCAGGAACAGGAGGCCCAGCAGGCCCAGGCGCAAGCGGAGCAGGTGCAGGCGCAGGAGGTGGAGGGGAAACTAACACGGAACTGCGCACTGCGGCAGCAGCCCTCACCAACAATCGTCATTCGAACGAATCGGGTACTGGCACCATCTCTTTAGCTCTCTAAAGTCCCTAATACTGCTACTTCTGTTGGCGTTTTCCTCTCTTCTGCATCTTTTATACGAATATACACACACATGTCTCTGTATCTGTCTGTCTGCATATTATTGTTTATCTTAGTATAAGGATCCTATTTATGAGTGATACTGCTACTGCTACTGCAATGCCTTTTGTTCTTTCGTTATTTAATTGCCTATTCCTTTCCTGTTTCCTGTTTATGATTTAATGATTTAATTCCAGTGCTGTGCAAATTTTGATGCGCAACCAACTTAAAGTCGAACAGAAATCAGGTGGCAACGCCCTTTCTTTGCTTCCTTTTGCTTTACTTTTTCCATGACTTTTGCTTTCCCTGCTTTGTTGTTGTATTTTTTTGCTTTGTTTTAGCACCTACGATGCACCTCTTCTTAACGCCATTCCCTCTCTCTTTCGTTCACTCTTTCGCGGCAGGTTTCGTGTCGATGAAGTCGTTCCGCACGTCCACGCAGAGCGTCTCCAAGCGCTCCTCGGACTACAGCGTGCAATCGTCGGCCAAATCGTCGAGCAGCAATTCGGAGATTGCGATCAGTATCAGCGAGTCGGCGTCGGCCACAGCGAGTGCGGCCAGCAGCGAGTACCAGCAGATCAGCCAATCGGTCAGCCAGAGCAGCCAGCGGCAGCTACAGCTGCAGCAGCAGCACATCTCCAGCAGCAGTAGCAGCAGCATGACCACCACCACCATGACCAGCTACAGCAGCGGCGATCAGCAGGAGCAGGCGGCCACAACGGAGGCTGCAGCACCTGCCCTGCCGCCTAAGACAACAACACCGGTGGCGACGGGAACGGCAACGGCAACAGGAACGACGACAACAACTCACCAGCGCACGCTAACGCGTCACGAGTCGAGCGCCCTAGACGAGTTGGATTGGAGCCAGGGGGTAGCCAGCAGCAGCAGTGTCGCAGAGGTGGCAGAGCTGAGGCAACTGTCGCCGCACCATCACCATCAGCAACAGCTGCACCAGTGGCATTCGAAGCACCATAGCCTGATCGAGCCGCCGCGCAGTGCCCCCCACCATTTGGCTGGCAGCTGCAGCGCCTTTGACCAGAGGCATCTCGAGGAGCCGCCGCCGTTGCCCATGAAGAAGAAGCACAGTAAGTATCGATTTGCCAAATCGATTTCATACTCTCAATTAAATTTATCATTCGATTATTTATCAGTATTGTTTTCCTCTTCTTTTCCTTTTTCTTTGGTTCTGCATCTCCTTATGTGTTTGTGTGTGTGTGTTTGCTGTGTGTGTGTGTGTGTGCGCATGACCTTTGACCGACCGCTCGGTAAATGCTGTCCCATAGGCTTTGCCGAGCGGTAAGTGTGATACCATTATTTCTCTGCGTGTGCGTGTCTAACGGTTCATCATCAGCATCATCCTGAGGAGGGGATATATTTCATTAAATGTACATTACATTTTTTTTTTTTGGAAAATGTTGTTTTTTGTGGGTTTTTTTTTCATCATACACACACGCACCTATTCGTATATCGCCAAGAAAATAAAAAGCATCGATATTTAAATTATCATCAAAGCAAATATCGATCGATAGTTAGCCATACAGAAAATGTATCTTATTTAACTTGAATTTCCTATAAAGAAATCCCTCATTGTACGCCGAATCAAATATCGAAATCTTATCGGCAATCGAACTTTTTATCGATAATTTATCGATAATCGGCGGTATTTCATCGATGCAAGTATCGATTCACTTTTTAAATTGATAACTGGTAAAATTGATGTCGAAATCATCGATTGTTGTCAGCGTAATTATCGATCGATAACTAACAACAAGAATTCAACATGAAATCGAACTGGTATCGCTCATACTCTAAAACATACAAATCATTCCCACACCCACATCAAGGGCATCAAATCAGATACGCATAAAAAAAACAACTATCAGTCAGTCAGTCATTCAATCAATCAGTCAATCAATCAATCAATCAGTCACAGAACATGTATCAGAGAAAAGAAAAAAGGCCGTGGTTGAGAGTTGAGAGATTTGCTTTTTGATTTTCAAGACACCTTTATTTATAGCACATTTAAACGTAAACCCGTTAGCGCAAACGTAACCGCAAAACGTAAGGCAAACCATACGAACATTTGCCAAATTGTTGTACGTAAGAGTCTAACCCATCTAAATTATCGTTCCAACCAACATCTAGTGTTTCAAAGTGTGGCATTCTCGGGTAAGTCTGTGTGTGCTATTAGAGGACCAAAACACAAGCAAAAAAAAAACAAAACCCAAAAAACAAAAAACAAATCCAAACTAAAACTAAAAAATCGCTTTGCAACCTCGATAGCTCGCGATGCTCTTTTTATCGATTCCACTGTTTCTGTTGAAAGGATAAGAAACCAATATTGAGATATTCCAAATCAAGCTCAAGCTTGTTGCGCGAATATATGTACATGTAAGCGAACCAGTAGCCTGCAAGCAGGAAACATAGAAAGATAAAACTAATGATCGAGAAAATATTGGAACTGAACTGAAGTCACAGAGCTAAGGATGCATTGAAGTTACAATTAATACTCATTGCGGGAGTTGTATGTCGGTTGTAAGATAAGATGGGATGGAAATTAGTGGTAGATCTAATGTTGCACAGGTAGCCATAGTCCAAGAATAAGATCCTAAACTGTTTGTGCAAGGAATAATTGGATCCGACAAGTGTAAGGAATTCATAAAGAGTATTTCGAGTTCGTTGCTGGCTTCTTGAAACACTGCAGCTATTGCCCAACATTGCTGCTGTTGCCCAACACTACTGCTGTTGCTCAATACTGCTACTGCTGCTGCTGCCGCTACTGCCGCTGCCGTTGTGGATGATGATTTTGGTTTCAATTCCATTTGTTTCGTATTGGTCCCCGTGCAGTTAAAGTTCCTTTTTTAAGTTTCTGTTTCATTATTGCATTCGTTTCGTTCTGCCTAATTCTCTGTATCCCCCACCGTTGTGTGCTTCCATATATTCTGTGTGTTCGTTGTGATGTTGCGATCCCTTGATGTTTTTAGATGTACATAGAAACAGCCCACTCTAAGAACTCTGGATATCTACAGAAATACTTTTAGAGAAGTACATTCATAGGTTCTGTTTCTGTTCCGTTCCGTTCGCATTCGTTTATAGGAAATTTTGTGTCCAAAAGCTGTATAGGGGCTAGATATATTCCATCTTTGTATCCATCATCCACACCATTTAAGGGATTTATAACAGCCCTTGAAAGTGAGATAGATGTCCTTGTGTGTCTAGCGTCAGGGATCGATCGGCTTTGTTGATTCGACTTTTGACATGGTATTTTCCAACACGGCTGAAACTAATTCCGTTTCTTTCCATCCCTTCCGCACGCGCAGTTCTGGCCTACATGGAGATCTGCTCTGCCTCGACCCGGTCCATCGAGCAGCACCGACACACGATGCATGCGTACAACATAAGCCGGAATATCTCCCATAGCCAGACAATGAAGTGAGTAAAGGATTTCCTTCCCCACCCCCCTTCCACTGAGTGATTATAACTTTCCCATTCTTTCTTTCAATGCAGCATTATGCCGATAAGCAAGGAGCTGTCGCCCGAGTTGGAGACGCCCCCAGCCTTGCCGCCAAAGAACTATAAGCAGCGCAAGCCGACGTCCTCTTTGCAGCCGATAATTGTCACAACACCGCCGCCCAGTCCAAAGCCGACTCTGGGCGAGAATGGGTCGAGCGGAGGCTGTGGTGGTGGCAGCGGCAATGGCAGTGGCGGGCGGCCGGACAGTCGTATGGCCACGGTCTGTGAAGAGCATAACGATTCCCTGGTCCTCGACAGCAATGAGAATGTGAATGTCAGCTCTGGCGATGGTAATGGCGACGGCGTGGGTGTGGGCGAGGGCGAGGGTGAAGGCGAGGGTCAGACCTTCTATTGCCATTCGCATCAGCTGCCGGATGACCCGGTTGCAGCGATAACATCAGCGGAGAGTGATCAGCATCAGCAGCAGCCCATAAACACACCCAAGCTGCTTGATGAAGACCGAGAGTCGAGAGTCGCCCCAGAGTACGAGGCTGAGAAGCAGCAGGAGCAGCTGCAGCAGCAGTCGGATGGTTTCGAGAGACAGCAGCAGCAGGATGCTGGCGAGGAGGAGACGCTGATCAATATGTTGGAGGAGGTCAATATAACGCGCTATCTAATACTCAAGAAGAAGGAGGAGGACGGGCCAGAGGTCAAGGGCGGCTACATTGACGCACTCATTGTGCACGCGAGCCGTGTCCAGAAGGTCGCCGACAATGGTAGGCATCCACATCCACAGCAAGCCAAGCGGAAGCATGTCAAGCACCCTCGTAACCATCGAACTCCCCCCAACTCATCTTTTGTCTGTCATTCTGTCTCTGTCCATTCAACACGTGCAGCATTCAGCGAGGCGTTCATCACCACCTTCCGCACCTTCATCCAGCCGATCGATGTCATCGAGAAGCTCACCCATCGCTACACATACTTCTTCTGCCAGGTGCAGGATAACAAGCAGAAGGCCGCCAAGGAGACCTTCTCGCTGCTGGTGCGGGTTGTCAATGACTTAACGTGAGTATCGGAGTGCGGCGGCAATTCGACTCTAGTATTCACTAAAGGCTAATAAAATCCATTGCAGATCTACGGATCTCACCAGCCAACTGCTTAGCCTGCTGGTGGAGTTTGTCTACCAGCTGGTCTGCTCCGGACAGCTATATCTGGCCAAGTTGCTGCGCAACAAGTTCGTGGAGAAGGTGACGCTCTACAAGGAGCCAAAGGTATATGGATTTGTCAACGAACTGGAGCTGGGCGGAACAATTACCAGCAGTGGAGCCGCTGGCGGCGGAGGCGGTGGTGTTGGCGGTCTGTCCGGTAATAGCAGCAGCAGCATGAGCAGCTGCAGCAGCAATCATCCCAGTCTGCTGGACCTCAAGTCCCTGGACATTGCCGAACAGATGACGCTGCTGGATGCGGAGCTGTTCCAGAAGATCGAGATACCCGAAGTATTACTATTTGCCAAAGATCAGTGCGAGGAGAAGTCGCCCAATCTCAACAAGTTCACCGAGCACTTCAACAAGATGTCCTACTGGGCACGCTCCAAGATCCTGCGACTGCACGACGCCAAGGAGCGGGAGAAGCATGTGAATAAGTTTATTAAAATCATGAAGCATCTGCGTAAGATGAACAACTATAATTCGTATCTGGCGCTGCTCTCGGCCCTCGATTCGGGTCCCATTCGAAGGTAAATCAATCGTTTATCCATCATTGGCGAGTAGTATAACCGAATAAATGTTTCTGTTTATTTTGCTTCTGTGGCAGGTTGGAGTGGCAGAAGAGCATCACCGAGGAGGTGCGCTCCTTTTGCGCCCTCATCGATTCCAGTTCCAGTTTTCGGGCCTATCGCCAGGCCCTGGCCGAAACCAATCCGCCCTGCATACCCTATATGTGAGTATCCTCTACTCCCCCTACCCTCTCCCCTCTTCTTTCCAGCTGCAAATGTGCTCATGTGCGTGTTGTGTTTCTTTTTAGCGGTCTGGTTCTGCAGGATCTGACGTTTGTGCATGTGGGCAATCAGGACTATCTGTCCAAGGGCATCATTAATTTCTCCAAACGCTGGCAGCAGTACAACATCATTGTGAACATGAAGCGTTTCAAGAAGTGGTAGGTGGCCGCTTCCAAGTACCTAATCCCCAGAGCCCATATCTTACTAGCTTTTTTTGTCCATTGCAGTGCTTATCCGTTTCGACGTAACGAGCGGGTCATACGTTTCTTTGAAAACTTCAAGGACTTTATGGGCGAGGAGGAGATGTGGCAGATATCGGAGAAGATTAAGCCCCGCGGACGTCGGCCCCAGAACTACTAAAAAAACAAGGAACAGCAATTAGAGAACACCAACTAAATATATACCTACAGAATATGTATGTTATATTATATACAAAACAAAATATACAATTACAAAATAATGCAATGGCCGTGGAGGAGCAGCAACAACAATGAGCATGTGGCGCAGGAGCAAGAGTAGGAGCAGGAGCAGAAGAATCAGCTGAAACTATTATGGAAGGGTCTGAGCAATAATAACGTTCGCTATTCGCTGTCTATATATACAATATATATATATATACATATGCAGTATATACATATGATGATTACACATGTAATCTATATACATATATAAAGTAACCAGATCAGAACAGTTATATACACATGTTAACTATATTATATATATACAAAATACCAGATACAGCTTCAGAACTAAATATCCAGAATATCGATATCTGTAGCTGAATTTGAAGCTCTTTGAAGATGAACCTCCCCACCAATCTTACTAATGAATCACCACCAACCATGCAACCAAGAAACAAAGCAACCAAATCAACCAACCACTCCCCCTTCCCCCACGCGTTGCACCGAGGGATAACACCAAAGCGATCATCAATCAGCCAGAAACATCAAAAACAACAGACGAAACAGATCGGGCTTTCATTGTTCTTTTGAGATATATCTGCTTGCATAAGAGCAGCACACAACGAATTTTTTGGAAACCAAGAGAGCGCAAAGATATATGTATAGCCTATGACTACCATTACGAAATGATGCAATCCACCAAACCAAACACCAAGCGAACAAGCAACAAAGTCAACTCAAGCAGATGTAGACAGCATAGTATACATACATACATATGTATATCGTACGTAGTTATATAAATATATATAGTATATGTACTTATCTGTATCGGTACAATCTGTGTAATGCCAGCCCAAGAAAGCGCAAAACTCTTACATTTTAAAATGTGGTGTGTTGGAACAGAACGAGAATCAAATTAAAAACTTGTAATTGGGATATACATTTTGGGCCAGGGAAACAGCAACCCGCCCAGAGAGTCAGAGAAAGATATATATATATTTATATATGTATATATATGAAGTTATTAATGAAATCAATCAAAAATTCATTTTGCAATTCAATTAACGAAACAACTTTTAAAGTTACCAAAAATGAAAATGAAACAAAATCAGATTCCAGCAATTTGAATTTGCTTTTAAATGTATGACTTACAAAAAAAAGAACAAAAAAATATATATATGTATATTTATATAAAAATCTATATGCATGCATAAAGAGATAGAGAGAAAGAGAGAGAGAAAAACCAACAGAGAAACAGAGCAAGAGATAGAGAGAGTGAGAGTGAGGAATGGATTGCGTAAAACAAAAAGTGTTAAAACCTGTAGCTCCATATAAAGTGTAAATTACAGATAATCTAAGCAACCTTAATGTACACACACACACACACACACACATACACACAAACGCGTATCCCTATCTATTCTATAGATATGTATGCATGGATATCTGTCCCAAAGATCTATAGACAGCGGGAATTTATGAGCATGGCCTATAGTCCTATATCCTCTTATAAATTCGTTTCTCCTTCTTGCGCAATCATATTTATATTTTATTGTGTACATATACATAAAATACAGTGCATACAGATTATTGGCTACCACTGTACACCACTGTATGTTTCTTAGCCAACACACACACAAACAAACACATACACATGCACATACACGTAACCAATACGCATCCTTCCCCTCACATTCGCAAATATGTACAAAAAATATGTAATGAAATAACTTTGGATTCTTCATTCATTTATTAAGTTTCTGTTTGTTAATGATTGTGTATAAGAATGATCGATTGTATCGGAGGTATATATTCTATTGCAGTATATACATACATAACCTAATATATACATATATGCTTTCCCATATACATAAACACATGCAGACACAATATACACACATACAGAACAACACGCACATAGGAAACAAGACTGTCTTTTAGGATATACTTACATATACAGTAGTTGTATTTCATTTATCTAATCGAGCTCTGCATATGCATGTATACTGCTCGAAGAAATTGTTATAACCGGAACATGAACATATATAACATGAACATTAAACTTGAACACACATGCACAAACAAACACACACACACACACACTGTCGGACAGAAAAAGAGACGAGACGACAAGAACACAAACTGAAAACCGAAAACCGATCCACCTTGAATTTACTAGATGGAGCTGGTGCGCGGATAACAGCGGATATGGTAACGTAACGGTATGAAAAGGATGATATGAAATTATTTGGTATATAGATATATAATTATACTAGTATATATACATACATATAAACACATATACCATACATCTATATACATATATATACATATATATTTATATATACACATATATATCTGATATTTCTGATTTAGTCATTGCTTTGTATGTGCCTATTATCGATTTTTGATGTATGTATATTGTATTTTCAACATCAGTTTTAAAGCTAAACATTTACATTTAAATTTACACTTATACGATATATATTTATGTACTACGAGTATGTAATCTATGTAACAGCGAGCCCTAATCCGCAAGCTGCAAAAAGGATATTATTAAAAGAAACTATAATTTATGTATGTATGATTAATAAGCTAATGAACCTAAGGATAACAACTGTCTTCTTAATTATTATTATGTCTATTATTATTATTATTTTTATCTTTTTTTTTGTTTGTTCCTTGGATTAATTCATTTGTACATGTATGTATTTATATTATATTTAACTGACTAGTTCATATGATGCCGGATCACGTGTAATTGTACTTTCGTTTTCGTTTCCCTCAAAATGTAGAGAAAATTTTCAATTGTAAATGTATTTAACTAAAATGTTATGCGTGCATTCGTAAGAAAAATGAAAATAGCTACACAATCAATGTATTTTTCCTTTAAACAAAAATGCCTTCTTATTGGTTGGGTGAACATACTTTTGTGCATGGGTTGTATGCATTAGCCTTACATGGGTCCCAGGCCACCGGGACATCGAAGGCAGCTGTATAGCAGACGAGTTGGCCAGATCTGGTACTATGATTGCCCCTTCTCCAAGATAAGGTGGATATTTGCATGCCAATGGGGTCTCCTGTAGGCTTATCATTAAAGAGCAATATAAGCGACTAACAGGCAGCACTTGTCAACGTAAATTGTGATGCCTATTCACCATACTTTGGTTGAACAACCCATGGTGAAATTAGTAATAAGGTGATGTACTCAGCTGTGGTGAGGACGTTAAATTTTTCACCTCACTCTCTCGGCTCTCAGAGAGAAAATCGTTAGAAAGATAAAGCAAGCGTTTTACGTTCGACTGTCAAAAATAGCGTCCCCGAACATGGAACAACCCAGCTGATCTGGTTTAAATGAGGCTCAATATTTTAAACAATTTTCTACAGCTCAAACATAAAAGATAATGTAGGACCTGGTGTCTTATGAAATATGTGCTTGGAATTTGTTTCCAATCCAACACCTTCTCCTGCGATCTAATAAAAAACTGAACTTACTTGATCTAACAAGAGGAAATATGGCACCAATTAACAAATTTGGACATTTTTGGATTCTTGGTTTGACTTAAGGAGGACTTTAGTTTGTTATAAGGAAAAATAAAATTGGTATGATTCTGAGTGGTGACGCACTATATTCTCTCTCTCGAAGAAAGTTGTTGCTTTTGTTGATGATGTTTGTTGTTTGTTTGTTCTACTGTTGAAAACAATATTCATTATTTATATGACTGACCCCTGGTCAGTCGCCTTACCCCTGGCTTGTCTGTCTGACATTCAAAAACAAACTACAACAAAACTAAAACCTAGATAAGCATATAAAACTTTGAAATTTTGAAATTCAATTTGTAACACGCACAGCAACAATAATGCCAAAACGCAAGGCCGTAACGAACAACAACGCCGGCGAGGCCGACGCCCAGCCCACTGCGGCCAAAAGGGGGCGCATTGCATTCCATCTGGAAGTACCCAAGCGACGACAGATTGTGGGCAACGTGCTGGTATGCGGCACGGGCGTCTACGGTCAGCTTGGCTTGGGTGAGAATGTCAAAGAGCGGAAGCGTCTTGCAGTGGTGGAGAGCATCCAAAATCCTGTGGATGTTTGCGCTGATGGCATGCATAGCCTCGTGCTGACTGAAAATGGCGATCTCAACTCCTTTGGCTCTAACGACGTAGACGCCTTGGGGCGGGATACCAGAGAGGACGGCAGCGTGTCGTTGCCCGCTTTGGTGCATTTGCCCGGCAAAGCGGTGCGCATGTCGGTGGGAGAGTCGCACTCTGCTTGCATATTGGAAAACGGCAGCGTCTATGCTTGGGGATCATTCCGTGATTCACGCGGAAACATGGGCTTGACCATTGAAGGCGACATGTGCGTACCAATCAATATCTTGGCTGGAACTGTTTTCTGCAGCATTGCCTCAGGCTCAAATTACTTGGTTATTTTAACCACCAGAGGAAAAGTCTACACGGTCGGATGTGCTGAGCAGGGCCAGCTGGGACGCATTGCAGGGCGTTCGGTGGGCGGAGAGCGTGAGTTTTTTTCCCAAATATGTATGTATGTGTCTACAAAAATTTATTTCGTTTACATTCCACCAGGTCGCCGTGGCAAGCGGGATTTGCTGCGACCGCGCCAGTTGATCGTGTTGTGGTCCAAGCCGTTCGAGGCCATATGTGCTACAAACTACAGTACGTTCCTTCTGGAATCGCAAACAGATATCATTTGGGCCGTTGGCCAGAACAACTTCAAGCAGCTGACTTGCGAGAAAAATTAGGATAAGATTTTACATCCCATAAAAACCATGCTAAAGGACATTAAGCAGATTTCTGGTGGTATACACCATACGCTGTTTCTG
>JAWNKY010002808.1:0-13747 GCA_035041765.1 Drosophila algonquin
AACATATAGATATCCTACGGAAAACCCGCAGGACCCTCTTCAACAGGGCCAAAAGCGCTAACGAGGAAGAACACTGGTCAGATTACAAAAATAGTCTGGCCATATACAAAAAAGAAATTAGACAGACATAAAGGGCCTCATGGCAAAAACTTTGTTCTGAAATCAAGGAAATGTCGGAGGCTGCTAGACTACGCAAGATCCTCTCCAAAACGGCCCCCTCGGTGGAATACCTAAAGAGAAGTGATGGTACGTGGACTAACTCCAGTGAGGAGTCCCTACACATTCTACTCGACTTGGCTTTGGCTTCTCAAAACGGAACATAAGCTGGGCAATAAACAGTTTCGATCCGTTCAAATCCCCTGGTCCGGACGAGATGATTCGGGCCCAATTACAAAAGGCCGGAGACACGGCCATCAACTGGCTGCAATGTAATTAAGAAGATACTAGTAGTGGGGAGAATACCGCACGCTTGGCTCAAGGCAAAAATAGTCTTCATCCCTAAAGCAGGTAAGGCCTCGCACTCAACACCAAAGGGGGGGGGCTGCAAAGCCGTGGCATACGCGGACGACGTGGCAATTATCTTCTCGGGAAAATACCCTCAAACACTCCGCGACTTAATGACCGCAAAGCTCGCGAGACTGTCAAGATGGCCAGAATCGCGAGGTCTTGGAGTTAATCCCTCAAAGACGGAACTTGTGCTATTCACAAGTTAATACAAGATTCCGTCTCTAAACTCCCCCATATTAAATGGATCCAGGCTTTCCTTTAGCGACAATGCCAGTTTCTTAGGGTTGTTAATTGACAAGAAGCTAAATTGGAACCTGAACATCAAAGACAGAGTGAAAAAGGCCACGATAGCCCCTCTACACTTGCAAAAAAGCTATTGGCTTAAAATGGGGCATGAACCCAAGTATAGGATGGATGGATATATCTAGCTATGGTTAGACCAATAATACTTTATGGAGTTACAGTGTGGTGGCCGGCCTTATCAAAAAGGACGATCACCAGACAACTCGACAAAGTTCAACGAACAGCCGCACTTTGCATCAGCGGAGCTCTTCGCACCACTCCAAATGATACGCTTGATGCCATTCTATGCCTCCAAAGCCTTGCCCTTGCTGGAAAAAAAAGGGCAGAGATGGCAGCAATACGTCTGAGGGACTCCGACCAATGGGCACCTCAGCACACAGGTCACTCCTCAATATTAAACAGCAGTTCCGTCCCCATTAAAACGGACTACTGTGTCCCAAGGGAATACACAGACACCCTTTTCGATGCAATTATCCCTCACAGAGACGAGTGGAGTGTGGGACCCCCAGGCCCAGAAGGGGCCTTAAACATCTTCACAGATGAAGATTGTCAAAGCTGAACAATAGGGTTGGAGGAGGAATATACTCCGAACAGCTAAATATTAGGCACTCCTTTAGGCTCCCTGATCACTGCAGCGTCTTTCAGTACCACGTTGTCGAATAACTTGGCAAACATGGCCAACCACAGATAGGCAGCTCACCTCTGAGCTATGCAAGCTCGGCAGACGAAGGTGCAGCGCAGTCATACGCTCCCTAACGGGACACTGGCTAATAGGTACCCACGCTAATAGACTGGGCGCCCCATACAATGATTATTACCGTAGCTGCAGAGACGCGGAAGAGGAGGAAACGGTCCAGCTCTCAGCAGAAGAAGGCTACAACACTTGGGCTCGCCCTTCATAGCATACATTTCGGAAATGTCCACAATATGTCCCAGAAAGATAGCAAACTTCTTAAGAGCTGTAGGCTGGGATAACTGCTGACATGAGATCTCACGACGCGGAAACAGGGGAGATTCCTTGCGGTACTACAACTGGCCGAAACCGGCCTAAGTGTGTCCCAGTGAGCCTGGCAGCCGCTACATCAACTAACCTAACCTAACCTATATCGTTTTTATTATTTTTTAAACTTGTGAAGTTTGATATAGTTGATAAAACAACTATAAATATAAAGTTTGATATCGATTTTATTATTATTTATGAAACTTATGAAGTTTGATATAGTTGATAATACCACTATAAATATGAAGTTTGATATCGTTTTTATTATTATTTTTTAAACTTATGAAGTTTGATACAGTTGAAAAAAACAACTCTAAATAGGAGTTTTTAAGATGGCAAGCTTTTTTGTTTACTCCTATTTTGTGCAGAATATTGAAAAAGAATTTTTTCGACTTTAAAAATGTTTATTTACACCGGCGGGTAGCGGAAGCCGATCGCTTGCTCTTTACCTGGCCACATAAACGTACACGAGATAAAATGCAACAAATGCGCAGAGAGATTAGCATAGTAATAAGCGTAACAGCGTTGGGAAAAAGAAAACTAGAGCCGAAGCGGCGGCTGCAAAGCGCTGCCAAACGTTCGCGTTGACAGTATATTGTTGATTAAAGGCCTGTATCCAGCACCGCGAAATTTTACTGAAAGGAAACTGCTTATTATTTCGGATGTGTGGAACTCAACTAATGTAGTGTGACCAAGAACCTTAAAAGTGATTTGCCACTCTCATGAATCAGCTGTGTTTTGTAAACAGCGCCAATATGCTCATTTTCCGTGATCCGCTAAAGACATGATATTGCCTCAACTGCTTTCAATAAAGCAATCCTCTCCTCACTTTAAACATTTGCATATCTCTTTTTGGTTTTGCGCACAAATTTCACCCCCACCTTTCACTTTGACTTCAGTAAAAATATGCACATATATTTTACTGGCACCCCTATCAGCTGTTCTCACAGTCCACATTCATGTGAATATCGATATTATCGATACAAATTCGTGGATCCCGTTTACGTTGCTGGATACTGACTCCAGGAAAACACAAACGAAAATTACTGGCCCCGGTTTTTTATAAATGAAGTTTGGCAGTAATTTTTAGTTTCCGCGGTGCTGGCTTAACGCTTTACAAATCTATGAACTTTTTTTTTTTTAAGTTTAGGTTATTATTCAACGGCTGGCCCGAACAAACTCCCCCCCGTTGGAAGCCAGTCTTTGAACAGACTCCTTGAGGGGCAGTAAACACAGCGGAGTAACAGCCCTAATGATTGTGCTTGATGCAGTCTTCAAATCAGCTACGCGGCACACTCATCCTTGCCCTTAACGACATCTAGCCGACCACTCTAGCCAGTGGCCAACGGGGCACTAGATAGGAGGCCTCGTGTGCATTTCTGATAGGTAAAAAAAGGCCCTCCATAATCCAGCATGAAGGTACCTTTCGTTATAATATATTATCAGCGCACAAGTTATGGGATATCGCTTGGGCAAATAAACTGTGATAAGCCGCTTGGTGGGCTTTGAATTTTTGTCCAGAGCAGACAAGGCAAAAAGCAGCTAATCTGAAGCAGGGTCCCATGTTTAGCCAATTTTTTTGGCTGTCATTTCCATCATGAAACCTTAAGAATTTCTCTCTGTCATCTTCAGGGGTTCCTTCAAGTACCTTCTGATGACTAGAGCACCATTGTCTAAGTTCGGAAGTTTGGTGCATCTTCTCCATGACCTCAGCGACAGAGCTACCGCCGGAAAGGAGATCATCCACATAAAACTCCTGTTGCAGAGCAGATCAGCCAAGGGGGTTGGAGCATGCAGGCTGAATAACAAGGCCTGTCATTAGCTGCAGAGCCATCGAACCAACACGAAGTTTTGTCGTCGTACTATCTTCCTTTAAGACACAGATATGAGGCAAGAGGGATTTCCAGAGACTACAAGAATCAGATGTGTCTTTGGACATATTCAAATCAACCTACTCCCTCTAAAAGGCGGAATACCGCTCCTTTAGTGTAGGATAACGATCCAACTTTCGCTCCAAATTGATGAATCGTCGATACGCCTGAGCACAAGTTCCCCTAAGCAATTAGATGATGGAAAACGTGAAAAGTGCGCTTCACAATCGAACTCTGCCTTTATATTCAGAACAGCGTCCACGCAATTCAGGACTTCTCAAAACATACGAAGAGTTTTTTTCAACCTTGAATCTAGGTTGGCTTCAGACTGCAGAGAATTTTGAGTTGGCAAGAGTGCCGAGCTTGCTACCCTTTATCCACCGCCAGATACGATCCACACAAGCCGGGTCTTCTGCAGAAGAGGCAGGCCATCGATAAGTTTGATTCGCCCTACGCAATGGAGATTATAAAAAATGCTCGCACAAATCAGGAGATATACTCGCTGAGAGTTTGAAAATTCATGATCGGCAAGCTATTGGATGAAATATTCCAATCGGATCATGGTGATCGTAGGAATGATGAAAGCAGCAAGCGTAGTTGTGTAGCAAATAGTGCGGTACGGTAGACCCTCAGTAGGGCCAAAGACAAATGCAGACGATTGAGTTATCCTAAGCTGAGGCTGCTGGACGAGCATGAATATGATCAGATAAAGTTGTGATCCTGAATTTAGTTTGGAACAAAATTCAACAAAATTCAGCTTTTCTCCTGCTATCGTCCAAAAAACCTTTTCCGATGGATTTAAAGATTTCAAATTTCTTAAAGAATTATGGTTGCTCTGTAAACTCTCTCTTGAGACCAAGAATCTTCTTAATGTGTGCCTGAAAAATAAGTGGTTTGTTATTAAAACGGTTATTAAGTATATCCAGTGGCACACGATAACTGGCTCTGGTATCCAAAGCTGCATCAGCGAGGCTAGAGCGAAGATGTTGGAACTTCTCGATTTCGCTGAGATCTGTATCCGCATCAATGTCCGATTTGAACATAGTCATAAAGTCCGAATATTTTAACCTACCTGCCGAAAGCTCAGAAAGTTGCTGTTTGTGGGCCATGACAATGGTAATTTGTTCAGAATAGTTTGATAGGATGGTGGATCGCCAGCAAATCTGCTTTCAATGATATGAACAACACTCATTCCCAATATCGTATTGCTTGAGAGCTTCCAGGCCTTTATGTTTTATGTCGATTTTATTACAAAAGATTCACCAAGCCTGTGCACTCGATTAAATACTGAACTTTACGCTTATAAAGACGCAACCTGCTTTCAGTCATCAGAATATTTCCAGCCGTACCAGTAGTCAAGAATAGTTGATGCGGCTGTTAAGTTAACGGTTAAGTTAAGTCGACGGTTAAGTTAACGGACTTTCAGACAACCGCAATCTCACTGAATTTGCACACTAAACTGTTTTTATACCCGGTACTCGAAGAGTATAGTGGTATATTAGATTTGTGGTGATAGTGGGTGTGTGTAACACCCAGAAGGAAGCGTTTCCTTCATGAGCGCTTAGATCTCAGAAAAAAGGAAGAAAATCTGTTGCATGTAGAATTTTTAAGATACGAGAAAACTAAAATAGAGAATGACCATATCTATCAAAGTGTTGAATCTGTATCAGATCGGCACATATTATAGCCACAATGAAGAAAACCAGAGAGGCATCGTTCTCTTTCGCTCTCTCTCACACGCCACCCCGTCTGCTTAACCGTTTGTCCAGATAAGCGTCCAGATCACATAGACTATACAAGTTATAGCAACCAAACTTTTTATCCAGCTCCTGCGATATTACTTCAATACAATTGCATTTTAAAATTTTGCCACGTCACCTTTCGCAAAAAATGAAATTCTGGGAAATCTACAATTAATAAGATACGGGAAAACCGAAAACGCATGATCATGGAGAATGACCGTATCTACCAGATTGCCTTATCTGAATCAGGTTGGATCATTATTAAAGCCACACGGAACAAATTAAATTTCAGTGGCTACGCAACTTCTAAACGCTTACTCATTCTGTCTTTCTCTCGCACACACTTCCACGTTTATATGTAGAGATGTTCCCTCATGAAAAAAAATTATAATTTACAATTATTTGTAATAAAAGTAAAATATCAAAAAAATTTTGGAATCCGTATGTCTGTAACATTAATTAACCATACGCAAGAAATTGATAGTTTAAAAAACGAATTCAAATTAAGTTCCACTATATATCTGGACATGCAGCCTTGATTACATTACTCAACAAAATTCAACTTTTTTTTCTGCTGTCGCCCAAAATGACTTTTTCTGATAGATTTGGAGATTTCGAATTTTTTAATAATTATATTCAAAATTTCGGAAAAAAAAAATTAATAATGAAATTTGTATATGAAATCTTAATATCTTCCAGACGTTAAGCTGCAGCCTCAAAGTGTCTGGGCTGCAATTGTTAGCTTTTCGGAACTGAAAAATTCAATACAATCAATTATAAGAAATTAAAGTTATTAAAAAAAGGAACAATACCTCTAAAAAAAATACATTTTTTTAAATTAAAAAAAAAAAAACTAAACATAAAAACCTTAATTTTTAAAAAAAATTTAAATCTCAACATCTATCAGAAAAAGTAATTTTCGACCACAGCAGAAATGTCATGTTGACTAGTGTTATCGGAATAATAATTATAATAATATAAACAATGATTTATTAATGCCATAAGAAGAATTAAGGTAGCTCCAAGACTGCAAACAATAGCACCTCCCTACCCATTGTTATATACTTTAAGAAAATCATCGGTAAAGAACAAATTTACAAATAAAAACAAAACGCCACTTCTGGCCCTTTGTAGAATGTTCGAAAATGAACAAATTATTGTATTTAAAGAACAAATTTACAAATTCACGGAGATAAGCACAAAACCAATCTATTCTAAGTTAAATACATACATAAAGTATAGAATTTATGACTGCTAGGGTGCGAGCGGAACAATGATCTGTCATTAACATTAATGATCTCATTAACAAATACGACATCCCAAAGTCAAGTGCAGTAAGTAATTTAGTCCAAAAATACTGATGCTTGCATGTAATCAGTTGGCCAATCGCAGTACCGATGCACCCGTTCCGTGGGTCTAGCGATAAGAATAGAATACCAAATTGTCCCCATCCCTCATTGTAAAATTACATTTAAAGCCCGACGTTGCTGAAATAAAGTTAGTATGAATTCAACTCTGCTCACAAGTGTCTAGACTTTTCTTTTACGGTCTAACAAGAGATGTAGAAATGTAGAGAAGGCAGATGTAAAAAAAATAAGTAAAAAAAATGGAAACAGATAACATCTAATATTCAAAAATCTCCCAAAGGGTTCGATTTAATTATTTGCATTTTTTTGGGGGGAAAATTCAATCTGACTGAGTACCGTATATAAAGTAGAGCCTTGCGTGGCTCACAACTTTCTACCTAGTTTATCGTGCACCAAATATATTTGTAGTAGTTAAACTACACAGCAACGAATGTATTTATTAACACTTACCGTTTGTTACCTTCAAAGTCTTCTAACTCTACTCTAAGGGTGTACTCCTCATTGTTTGTCAACATATAAATATTTTCATTTCCCAACCAAAACTCCTTCGCTGGTTCACCAAATCCATTTTTGTAATCTGCCCAATCTCGATTAAAGTTTTCACGTGGCTCCCCAAAGTCATCACGTCTTTGAATTACCTAAAATTTAAAAAATCATTAGATAGACTTTTTGATTAAAAATATTAAGAGACGGATATTTTTACCGTCCAGCCTCCATCGGAAATGTCCTGCTCACAGTAAACTTTTAAAAACCAATATGTTGTGCCTCGAATTTGTAGGTAAAAAACTCCAGAATTTTTCATGCCGGCATTCAACAAGTCCACACAGGAGAATCCCTATAATAAAAAAGTTCGATATGCTTTTATAAAAAAACGAAGTTTTCAAATTAAAATTTAATATTTTTTTGCCGAAAAAGTCGAAATAAAATGTACTGTACTGTATTTTTGTTTCAATATAGGTATATTCATTTGGCGTCATATGTATCTATGTATTATAAAAATCGATGTATACATGGGTAAGGTGCAGCTGTTTGACAAAACCTTCTAAATTTCTTTAAAGTTTTTAAAGCCCCAAGCCTATCAAAAAAAGTTGGTTTGGTTGGTTCACAGCGGAAAAAAAAGTTTAATTTTGTTGCCTTGTGTCATATTCCAACATTGCAATGCATTGAAGTCTGATGTCAAGGTGATATGGTTCGTTTTGACTGATCCGTCAGAGCCATTGTATTCGTTTCTCTATGAAAAAACATCCAATCAAAATATTTCCTGGCGAATACATAAAAATATAGCGGATGCTTTAAAATGACGTCATCTGAAGCCGAAGATGTTGATCAACAATAACGTAAAGGTCAAAGTTACGATCACAAGAGTACATCCAATTGCGTCACGCCGCCGCTTTTGACAGAAACGCCGCAAACATCGGTTGTTTGAACATTCTACCAACTTTTTTTTTTTAATTTACTTGTAACAGTGTTATATCAGAGAAGTCTAGATACAAAATTTCGTTGCTATATCTGTTATAGTCCCTAGACGAAAACCAAACGGACATACGGGCATAACTATGTATATCGACCCGTCAGTTGATGCTGATCAAAAATATATTTTCGAGTGGGTACATTTTTTTCTCGACCAAGCGTTTGGCGAAGAAACCATGGGTCTAAAATCAATATTGAGCTTTCGGTTTTTAAAAGTAAGTTCTTCGTATTATTGCAGTGAAGTCTTAACTTAAGTCTTGACTTAAGGCTTCGGGAAGCTTATTAATAAACACATTAAACAACCCGAGATGACTGGAGAAAACATACTTTATAAATAAGAATTATAATTATAATAATAATAATATAATAATAATTAATATTATAATAAATAATATTATAATTTGCTAGTCAAAAGCTTTTTAACATCAGTTTGACACTGTTTAAGGAAACCTGTAGATACATGTGTCATTAGAGACGGAGCGACGTTTCAGAAAGTGACAAGATCCCCAACACTAGAAAACAAATGAATCATAAGCTGTCAAAAGGAAATCACCTAAATTCCAGACTACTAGAATAAACAATTCGGTTCCCATAACCAAATTGAATCACAGATACACAAGTAAACAAATTCGGCTTCCACACTCCAATCGTATAAACAAGTGACCAGCCCAGACGTAAGATGATACAGATCACCAGCTGCAGTCAACCCTTTCATCAAAGCCGAAAATTCATTGATAACCATCCATCCATACGCTGGCCAACGCACGTCGGCCAACGCACCGAGAACAAAAGCCACGATCAGCCGAAGTGCAACCGAAGAAGAAAGCTGCAGCCGAAGATCAAAGCTTGGGACCAAAGCTCAAAAGCTTCCCAAGCGAGGCCTATTGGAAAATAGATCAAGATAGAATAATTAGTTCCGTTTGAGACTTTCAACATAAAAGTCAGGGATAACTCAAATAATCACCTTTGTAATAATTATAAGTTTAGATTAAATAAAATAATAATAATAATAATTATAAGTTTAGATTAAATAAAATATCTTTTTTTTTTTAATCTAAACTGTTACATCGGATATTAAATTGGCGCAGTCGGTAGGATTCTGAAGTACCTAACGCGATAAATATTCAGGTAGTGATTCGTTAAGGATAATCTATACGACTAGATTATCCGGAATCATTGTAATCCCGGGATAGTGTTAGCAAGACAGAATCCGCATAAGAATCTATGTGCATTGTGCACAAGTGTTATAAATAGCAAACCAAGATCGACAATTCAAAGTGAATTCACGCTAAATAATAAAAACAACAATCAACGTTGAGATCACAACAAATAGTAAAAGTGAAGTGTTACAACAATCAACACCAAGATCACAACCAATATTATAAGTGAAACCTAACCAAAAGAACAACTAAGAAGTGCAAAATGGCCTTTCCTCCACCCATCCTGAGTGAAATCCATTTGAACCAAGCACTGTTGTCGATACGACAGGTGCCAGCGTATGACGGATCAGTGGAAAAACTGAGTTCCTTCATCAAGCGGATAGAATATATCCAGGAGCTGTATCCGACCGGAGAGGCTCGACAGCAGTGGATACTATTCGGAGCAAAAGAAGTTCAGCTAACGGGAGACGCGCAAATGACGTCACAAATGGCGCAGCCCAACACATGGATCGCATTGAGGACAGCATTAATTAATGAATACAAAAACCATACGCCATATGAAGAACTAATGAGACGACTCTACAACACCAACTACAACGGAAACCTACGTAAGTTCGTAGAAGAATTAGAGAATAAATCGTTAGTTATAAGCAATAAATTGATGCTGGATGTATGTAGATCCATCTAACAGAGTAGTCTACGCCAATGCATTACAGAACACAGTTTAAGAGGTAATCTCCCGGAAACTACCGGATAGATTATTTATGACACTAGCAAGAAAGGACATTACAACCATATTAAATTTAAAGAAAGCAGCTCAAGAAGAAGGGTTATGAAAATAAAAGAGAAGAAAAGAACATATATAAAGCAAAAGCAACAGCAATCAAATCGCAGGAATACTGGAAATTATTGCCCAAATTATGCAAACACTAATAGTCAGCAACCATCTCAGAATTCGCAGAATCGAACAAATTCATTCAGAAATAATAATAGCACCCAAGAACTTTGCCAAGAATTTGCAAATTCATTGAGACAAGGGGAATCCCAGAACCCAATGAATTACCAAGCTCAGAATAACCAAGCTAGTGGCAGTAGGCCAAATCAACCAACTAAGAGAGATAGGGAAAGCCAAAGCGGCCAGATAAAAATGGATGTAAATTTTCATCAGATAGCCTCGGAAGAAACCGAGGGGGATCCCATATAAAAATTACCTTAGGTTAGGTTGCAGCGGCTGCCCGACTCACTGGGAGCCCAGCACACTTAGGCCGTTTCCGGCCCGTTGTGATACCGCGGGGGAATCTGCCCCTTCTCGCATTGTGGGACCAGAGGTCAACAGTTGTCCCAGCCTGCAGCTTTTATGAAGTTAGCTATCTTTCTGGGACATATGGTGGACATTACCTTAAAAATTACCTTAAATAATAAACAATACAAATGTATTGTTGATTCGGCATCTTCCATTAATATAATGAAAGAAAATTTCTCGAATGAAAAAATAAAGAAAACATAAAGGTCCATACAATAAACGGAACCGTTAATCTAACAACAAGCATAACAAGACCATCCAATAAAGTATGTCCGTCCGAACAAAAATTTTACATATTTGACTTTTCTAACAATTACGATATACTGCTAGGCCGAGAATACTTAGTGGCCAGTCAAGCAGTAATTAGTTACAAAGATAATACCGTGAAGTTAGGAGGAAGAACATTCCCAATTATTGCAAGCGGAGAAGTTATTGAAGCAAGTGAACGATGCATGTGACGATGTATCGTCAAAAAGGGACATGATCACCTCTGAATGTCCTGATCCATCTTCAGAGATGGAACAATACTTCACTTCCGCATTAGACAATGAATTAAGGGAAAGTAATGAGCTAAGATTAGATCATTTGAACAATGAAGAGAAAGAAAAGCTGAAGAAGGTATTATATGAGTATAACGACTTTCAGTACAGAGAAGGTGACAATTTTACTTTCACGAGTACTGTCAGGCACGCCATAAATACCCAGAATAAAGATCCGGTATACCGGAGGCCTTACAAATATGCTCAGATACATGATCAGGAAGTTAACAAACAAATAAAAGACATGATCAGACAAGGAATTATTCGAAAATCGAAATCGCCTTACTGTTCACCAATTTTCATGATCCCAAAAAAGATTGATGATTCAGGAAAGCAAAAATATCGACTCGTGGTAGATAATAGAGGTCTCAATGAGATATCATCACGGATAAATTCCCAACTCCTAGGATGGATGAAATACTAGACAAACTAGAGAAATGTCAGTATTTCATAACGATTGGTTTGGCAAAAGGGTTCCATCAAATTCCTAAGGAACCCAATTCAATCACAAAAATGGTATTTTCCACTAAACATGGGCATTACGAATACACTGGATGCCATTCGGGCTGATAAACGCAGCCGCAACTTTTCAAAGATGCATGAATAACCTATTAGAAGACCTGATCTTCACAGATTGTTTAGTATATTTAGATGACATAATAATTTTCTCCACATCACTGGATGAACACTTGTTATCTTTAAGAAAAGTATTCGGAAAGTTAAGGGACGCAAACCTAAAGTTGCAAATGGATAAGTGTGAATTCATGAAGAAGGAAACAGAATTCCTTGGTCATGTAGTCACACCAGATGGAATAATACCGAATCTAAACAAGATTTCAGCAATACTTAGGTTCCTCATACCTGAAACATCCAAGCAAATCAAATCATTCTTAGGACTATGTGGCTTCTATAGGAAATTCATTCCTAACTTCGCTAACATTGCAAAACCTATGACACTCAAGCTGAAGAAACGAGCCGTCATAGATCATAAAGAAGAGAAATATGTCGAGGCGTTTGAGAGGCTGAAAGTACTCATCACCTCAGACCCCATTCTCAGTTACCCAGATTTTAATAAAATGTTTTCTGTAACATCAGACGCTAGTAACATGGCAATAGTGCTGTTCTGTCTCAAGACCATAAACCAATATGTTATGCCAGCAGAACCCTAAACGAACATGAAGTAAATTACTCCGCCATCGAGAAAGAATTGTTAGCTATAGTTTGGGCGACTAAATATTTCAGATCATACCTATTCGGTAGAACATCCGAGATACTTAGTGACCATAAACCACTAGTATGGTTAAACAACTTAAGAGAACTAAACATGAAGCTGCAAAGCTGGAAAATAAAGCTAAACGAATTCGACTTCAAAATAAAGTACCTGCCAGGTAAGGAAAACTATGTAGCAGATGCGCTGTCAGGGGAAAAAATCAACGAGAACCTTCTTGGTGAGGTATCCGATAGTGCAGGCGCAACCATACATAGTGCGCAAGAAGATAATCAGAACAATATTCCAATTACCAAAAGACCTATTAACTATTACAACAGACAAATTGAGTTAGTAAAAGGAGAGGAAGATAAAGAAGACGCAACACACTACTTTCATAAGTTAATCATTAAAGTAACGTACAAAGAAATGACAAGCACATTAGCTAAAGAGCTAATCAAGAAATATGTATGCACATTTGACCCTAACAGGTATTTATGTATATTTATCCTCACCAAGGCTTAGGTATAAGGAATAAGGAATAAAACTGTCCACAACACTTACACCCCAAATAAATATGACCAGGTAGGATATATATCCGATATATATCAATTCCTAAGACTCGGTAAAACCAAAATTACAGGTCCTTTTCGTTTTTTGCAATCCCATTTTGGAAGTTGGACCAAAAACGTACCGGACGGTATTTTTTCAGGTAAAAGTCATTTTGGAGTCGTTTTGGTCAAACGGTTATAACTTAGCCGTTTGATTTTATATTTTTATAAGCGATACCTTAAACGACGCGTAATTAATGTGTCTATCTAAAACTAAAACAAAATCCAGGCATTCATTTTTTTTTTTTCGATTTTTCCTGAAGTTTCAAAGTCAAAATTTCGGGTAAAAAATACCGAAAAAAATGATGAAATTTCAATTTGGAAGCTTAATATCTGCCAGACGTTAAGTTTCTGCTACAAAGTGTCTGAGTCCGGATTTACAGCTGCATTTATCAGCGTTTTTAACTGCAAAGTTCAGTACAACCAGTTGTATGAATTTGTGAGTTGTGTGAAAAGTAAGCACTACCTGTGACAAAAAATACCAGATTTTTAAAAATATGTCTCCAGAAAAAAAACCACTCCATGAAAAAAATTTAAGGTGTCCGACAAACAGGACACCTGCCGACATATTCATTTATGCAGGAACACCTGAATATAATACACAATTAAATAAAGAAAAACAAAACATTTAAAGAAACAAAACAAAAAGAAACAAAACAAAGAAAAA